>QVNV01016409.1:0-24705 GCA_014825455.1 Pseudomyrmex pallidus | reverse complement strand
TTTTGCTCGTTTCTATCGCGACTTTCCCTCCTATCATTTTCCGTAATTGGCGTGACGTAATTGTACGCGAACTTATTATTGTATATCACTTCAATTGATGCGCGTTCGATCAACAAACTACATATCTCGAATAAAAAAAAAAAAAATAAATAAACTCTTCTGCGAGAGATAAAAAGAACAATCGGCTACATCAGTCGTGTTAATTCCGAAAGAGACGACGTGTTGACGACAACGTTCGACAATTAAGTGGCAAACAAGTTAAATAACAACGCGTGCGTACAAGTGTTCGATAAGTAACAGTAAACGTTTTTTTTTTTGTTTTTTGCTCATCAAGAACTGGCATGCGAGAGAAAGAGAGGAATAAAACTTTCATAAAAGTTCTATATTTGCTCGTTCCGATAGAGCCACGACCCGTGCGTGCTAATATATATTTTACAATAGCTTTTACAATAGCTATTTGGCTTCACGACACTGCGGGATTCACGTCACACGCGCGACGTGACGTCTCGACGAACTCGCACACAGAGTCACTTCGGGCTTCGAATCGCTGTGGAAGTTTTTTTTTCTTTTTTGAAAAGACACTTCTCTATTGTGAAGGAAACTTTTTTTTTTTTTTTTTAAACTTCTTTGACAAAGTGTACACCGCGACGATTTGCCACGTCTCTCGGAGGGGGACAGAAAAAATACACCCTCTGACGTTTTTTTAATTGAAAATTTCAACTCTCGCGAGTCGACCCGTTTGTACACGTTTGTAAAAACTTCACGTACTCGTTTTTTTTTCCCCACATATATTCGTCATAAAAGTTATATAATTTGTATACGCATAAAGTAACAAAAAATTATATATATATATATATTTCATAAAATTTATAGACATTTTACGTATGTATATATAATATAGGTCAGTGTGGTGATTTATAACACGTTTGTCAGAGACCAACCAACTCTCTCTGTGTTTTAGCATTTTCATCAATCAAAGCACGTTAATGTGAAATAATACGAACTTCATATCGCGTGTGTGTTGTACTCAGCTTTCGATTGTCTTTGATAACGAACTCTTGTTTACGTATAGAACTGAAACAATTATCGCAGCTGCACGTGAACCCGACATCCTCTCGTATAATAAAGAATCGACGCATTACACAGAGGTGTTTTGTTGATTGAGAGAAAATCTTTTAATTATTATTTGTTTCATTATGTGTGTGCTGTGTAACGCATCAATGTTACGAGAGAAAACGCGCCGGTGGATTCAAGGAATTTTAATATCGCGAGTTGCAACAAATCGGTCTTTTTTTTTTTTTTGATCGCGCAAAGGGTTCGGAAGATACTACCGAAAGACGTTTGTGAATAATAATCCGACTTTGTTAAACGAATCGAGAATTGACACCGACACGAAGTACAAACATTATTATCGATATTAAGTACGGCACATAGAAGAATATTTTCCTTTTTTCTTTCCTACCGGACGAGGGCGACAAGGATCCCATAGAGAGGAGAGATGAGTCTGTGTATTGCCTGTGTGTTGCCGCGAGCGTTCAATTTGAGTTTCGTCGAATGTTGGAGCGCGCGACGATTCGACCGAAAAAAACTCGAGAGATCGAACGGAGACGCTTATTTCTTTTAACCACTATTCAAACAATCCGCAACCACCCCCGTCGTTTTTCCCTCGATCGAGCCATAGAATTTATAGCTTTGCCGTAACGCAATAACAACTACTACAGTCAACAGCTAATAAATATCGTTATACGTCGGAAGTCACGTCGGGAAAAACGATTCGATTACGGAGCGGAACGCGTTTTTTTTTCTATTTTTTCTTTTTTTTAAGAGAAGTACGAGAAATCGTCTTCCGACGACAAAAAATTTCACATCCTGCGGATCTCTCGAGCGACTTAAAGCAAAAAAAAAAAAAAAAAAAAAAAAAAATAAAAATCGATCACGAATCGTTCGCGAGAGAAGTGCATCGGAATACCCTGTAGAAATTCTGAAACGAACACACGCGGAGGAGAAATCGAGAGAATATTTCACACCGCCGTAGTCTATGGGAACCTTGTGCACGCAGGTGTTTTACAGATAAATTTGTTTATATATATAATATATATATACTGTATATGCATTAGTATGTATATATATCATCTTCTTTTAATATATCGTTATGTATATGGATAATAAATAGTATTTTTTTTTTTTTTTCTGGCACATTGTCGGCGCTCCTTCTCTCTCGTTTTCGCTCGCGGAAGGAGAGAGCGCGCGGATATATATAATAGTATAGATGTAAATTCTAATTCTATCAACATCGTCGCGCGGATGCGCGCGAATCTCCGAGATTTTTTTTTTTTTTTCGGAAAGACATTATTGTTCTAGTTACTCGGGGAAAAAAGGGAAAGAGGAGTTATACACGGCGAGCGGACGATCCGCTCTTGCGCGAGAGACAGTGTTTAAAAATAATATTCTCTGTGTCTATATATATATATGTATATGTAGTTATTCATCACGGGGAATCGTTCACTTTTCGCCCCGCGTCAAAACGATCGATATCCTATAGCGCTTGTTTACAATCTTATTACTTAAATATACGTACGTATGTATAATTGTGGATGTAGCGTTTCAATTTGCGAGGAACGCGACCGAGGATCTGAGACTTTTCTCCGCGTTCGCGAGAGAGAGTGGAAGTATTTTTTTTTCCGCGCGCGTTGACTCGCGACAGATTTGATTGATTGAAAGAGAGAATATACATATATATACTTTAAAGAGACGCGTACATACGTAAAATATATACTCAGTCTGAAGGTTTTGTTTTTTTTGTAAAGCGATTGTACATCGTCTAAAAGAAAAAAAAAAAGAATTTTTTTCTCCCTTTGTGTTCGGTTTCTTTTCTTTCTCGAATAACTCACAATCATTGGTGGCGACTTATCATCATGGAAACGACAGCACCGGTGGCGCGCAGAACGGCCACGGCGTTGTTGTGATCGGATTTGGTAAAGTCGATGCCGTCCACTTCCAGGATCTTGTCCCCCGGCCGAAGAGTGCCCTGAGCCGGACCGTCGGGATTCACCTTCGTCACGATTATTCCCTACGTCGAGAAGAACACACACACACACACATTTCCTCACTCTTCCGTCGAACGAGAAGATAAAACAATGCAATTCTCTTCCAACCGACGACTTCGAATAAAATCCGCGAAAGAATTATTAAACGCAGATTGACAAAAACAATTGAGAAAAATGAGAGAATTCCCTCGGATTTTTTAAGATTTAAAGTCACAAGTGATATCGAGATAACGAACGACTTAAAATGCTTCAAATATTATTGCAACAAATAGCAAAATTCTCACCGACCAATTGTCGGTGTAAAATTAATTTAAATCTCATTAAGAGAGAGCGAAAGAATTTATTAAATGACTTGTAATTTACTTACAGTTTCCGCGCCCGCTACGCCGCCAGCTATGCTGAAGCCGAGACCTGGGTTCTTCTTCACTTGAACAGGCAGCTGTAAAGAAAAATTGAATGCGTAAAGAAAAATCACGTTGCATTACTTTTTTCTCGAATTCCCATTCCTTTCTTAATTAATACGTACCACATTAGCGTTTTTGTGCGGTCCGAACATCCACTTGAACTTCGGCTTCTTCTCCGCACTCGGCGTTTCGTTTCTCGTCTCGTTGACACTCGCGTGTTCCTTGCAATTGTCAACGTTGTCGCTCCGAGAGTTACTGTTCGCGTTGAGATTCGGCGTGTCTCGGCCGCAGTTGGTCTCGTTTTTGGCGACAGCGAGAGGCGCGACGCTCGATTCCTCGACGACGCTCATCTCGACAGACGACGTGATGACGTTCGTTCGGTCGACGTTCGCGTTGAGCAAGCTGGTCGAGTTGATATTGTTGTCGCACGAGTTGTTGTTGTTCGAGACATTCCCGTTCGTTAACTTTCTTGATCGATCGAGCTTCACCGGTGTCGACAACGGGCTCCGATACTTCTTCCCGGTGATCGGCGACGTGGGTATGCTGGAGTACGCGTTCGCTCTAACGGCGTCGTCCGTCGAGGAGGAACTTTTCATCGCGTTCGTCTCGTTCAGATTGTCCGTGTGCTTCGTTCGGAGAACGGGAATTTTGCTCGGTTTGAAGTTTGCCCGATCGTTTTGCTCGGGACCAGCCAAGCCGGAATCGGGATTTAACGCGCAATTTCGATCCGCGATTGTCGTTCTTTGCTCGAGGGAATCCATCCGGCCGTTGTTCATCGAGTTGACGGAGTTCCGATTGCCCGGCACGGACGTGTAATCCTCAACCTTTGAGTTCGTTTCTGCGTTGTTGTTTTGTTTAAGCACGTCCGGAAACGCACCGGCCGAATTCAACGGAGGATTGTAAGGTGACGAAGACGGAGACAAGTACGGATCGGCCTCGGTCGCTGAAAGAATCAAGACTCGCATTGTACGCGCGGCTTTTTCTTGCAAATAAAAAATCATTAATTTTCCAAAAAAAGACATACGTTTGTTTAACTGCTGGAAAAACGCGGCCTTCTTCGAGAACGCTGCCGCGATGTGGTACGGCGGCGGAACGGGCGGAACGTTCACCCGCGTCTGCTCGTCGTACTTGCCGCCGTCCGGCATGTCGACGGGCGTCGTCGTAGTTCTGTAGGGCTCGATGAACTTCTCGGATTCCACTATCTTCGCCGTATTCGCCTTGGAGTACTCGTCCGGCTTCCACGTGGAGTTGACGTAGTCGTCGACCGTCAGCGCACGTACAACGTAATCGGACGTGGGATTGCGAATGTACTTGGCCTCTCGGATGTCCGGGCTCTTCTCTTTTGCCAAAACGATCTTGTTCGCCTCGTCGGACGATTCCTCCGACACCTGGTACTCTGTCGCTCCGGATTCAACAGCTGATTTGCTCTTGTGATTTTTCGCCGTGTGATAGTCAACAGAAAGTGCGGACGAGGACATACTCTGCGAAAAGACGAAACGCGCGTTAGCGGCAACAAAATAAAGTATACACTAATCCGTAATTATATTGCATTGCTAATAAACTTGTTATATTAGCCTCTACATTTAAATTCTCTCTTGTTTTATGTGGCAAAATAAAAAATGACTTATAAAATTATTATATGATTAATACTCAAAAAATTAGTATTTTCTTACGATAAAAAAAAAACGCTGACGCTTACTTACTTTTTGGTCGAGAATGGATGGGTGATGCAAATTACGAGCGTGCTTGGCGAGATTGCGCAGCTCCTTGGGGTAAGGGGTCGGTGCTCGATGAAGTTGCCTGGGGATCTCGGAATCTACCTCAGCAGCGAAACATATTCTCTTACCGGTTCCAATGATCGAACTCGAAATCGGTCGTCCTGCAGTCTGTGCTATCTCTATGAAAAATAGACACGATTTTATTGATAAAAATCAATGATAGAAGAAATATTTAATTTTTCAATAAATGCACTGTTTGTTTTAAATCTGAATTTTATTTTTTAGTATTTACTTGGTGCTACTCTTTTGCGTGAAACCTCACCATTTCATTCCTCATCTTCCTGTTCTTCTTCTACTGCAGCAGCGTGAATATACATATACGCATTTAAATATATTGTGCTTGTGTTTATCGTTAATCTCATATAAAAAAAAATACAACAAAGAAAGCCTAGGCGTAGACTGAGGAAGGGAACTTTTCTTTTTTTTGAGAGAAGAAACTACGAGACGTGCAAAGATACTCACGTTCGAGATCCTGTCGCGGCTTCTGTGGCAGCATGAAGCAACTTAATACCATCATGTCCTCCTCGCAATTGAACTCCTGCTGCAGCGGCACCAACGGTTGGCTCTGATTGTCGCTCAGCCACAACGCCTTAAGATTGCTGAGATTCAGCATGGAAACCGGCAGGAACTTGATGCAATTGTTGACGAGATTGAGCACCCGAAGCGAGGAGAGGTGGCCCAATTCCGGCGGCACGCGAGTCAAATTGTTCGATCGCAAGGAGAGCAGGGATAACGACGCGCAGCTACCGATCTCGGCTGGCAGCGCGCGCAGATAATTATTGTCCGCGTTGAGACAATGCAGCTTGCGCAGCAAGCCTATCGAAGACGGCAAGTACTCGAGAAAGTTCTTAGTGACTATAAGCTCCTCTAAGCTTGACATCTGGCCGATGTCGTTCGGCAGTGCGTTCAGTTGATTGTCGTCGATCTTGAGAGTGACAATCGTGCGCAGGTAACACATTGTGTCGGGCAACTCGTACATCTCGTTCGAGGACAGATTCATAATTGCGATGTCGCGCCAGCCGCGTACCTCCATCGGGAGCGCGTGTATCGCGTTCATCGTGCAGTCAAAATGATTCAGACGATAAAGCTGCTCGACGTTCGCCGGAATGCGCCTGATATCGTTGCCGTCGATCCACAGCTCCGTGAGATTGATGAGATCCCCAACTACTTCAGGCTGAATTATAGGATAACACATACAAATATAATATAATCGATAAGGGGATAAAATAAAATTGATAAGAGGATTTGGCTTACCAATTCAGTAAAGTCATTGTTGCCGATATCGAGCCTCTGCAAGTTCACTAAACGGCTCATACTCTTAGGCAACGTCATCATGTTGTTCTCTCGCAGCTCGAGCGTTCTCAAAGCTGACAATCGTCCGAAATTCGCCGGCAGGTACTCGATGTACGCGTCGTTTATGTAAAGCTCGCGCAAACCGACGATATGCGTTATAGCGTCCGGAAAACGTTCGAAGGGATTGACACTGATGTCTATGGACCGAAGACTCTTGCATTCTTTTATACTGTCCGGCAACTCTTTTATACCTGCGAGAAAAGTCAATATATGTTAAACGCATCACACAAATGTCATAAAAAAAAAAAATAATTTCGGAATAATATCTTAATTATGATGAAGGGGTTTGAACGCATCATGTGTTGTATACTGACTATTTTTGCTGAGATCTAAATATTCCAAGTTGATTAATGACGCTATGGCGGGTGGTAATGTAGTAATTTCATTATCGCTAAGTGAAAGCACTCTCAACTCGTGGCACTGAAATAGCGGCCTGGGAAGATCCTTTATCTTTAGAGAAAGGATTTAAGAGAAAGCCATTAGATATAACATTGATATATACTTATTTATTTCTGTAAAACAATATCAAGACACTTACTCTATTGGCATCGAGATATAACTTTTCCAATGTTCTTTCATAAATGAACACATCAGGTGGTACATCATAGAGATTACAGTGATTCAGTTGCAGCTCACAGATATCTTCTTCCTGAGCTCTCAAACAGGCTGCGCACTGCCACCAAGCACTACCCATTTCATATGTGTGACACTACACAAAATTATAAAAACAAATGTTATACTAAAATATTTAGCATATAAAGAAAAACTAAACAAAAACTAAAATATCTTAACTCTTATAAGTTTTCTTAATTCAGTTTAAATGAACACATGTTTAAACCTTGTCACAGATATGTGTTTAAATAACATGTTTCAACTTTGAACATATACATGTGATGTATATATAGAATTAATCTATAAAACTACTCTCTCTATTGCTACAATGCCACAGTATCTTATATCTTGTATATTAAATTATTTTCAGTGTTAAAATAAATTATGTACGTCACAATTAATTACAAAAAAACTAGAGTAAAATCTCAATTTATCTCAGAACTCAGAATGTTCTGTCATCACCTGTGGGTCTCTCAGGAACGACCCGGTAAGGGCATCGACGCGCGCGGATGCCACGGTCCACCGTGTGACAGGTCTCTTCGCTCAGCGGAAACGTCGTCGCTGCCGACGATCATTCGCGAAAATGAGGAAGCTCGATGACAGGTCTCTTCTCCGGTCTGGTTGTTGTATCACCGCGTCGCGCCGCGATCGCCGGCCGCACGGCCGTGGATCGTCGCGTCGCACCCGGGAACCACCGCCGGCGTCGCCGGCATCGAGCAACGTTTCACGAAATGCACGTCGATAGCGAAGGAGAGGAAGGACGCGCGACGGCGTTGAGAAACGTCAAGAGATGTCACGTCGATTCACGTCAATCCGTCGTAGTTTCGCGTACGCCGTCGCCGTCGTCGTCGCCGTTCGTCTCACGCGCATATCTCACTCCTGCCTCATCGTGGCGACGTACGCGTTCTCGCACGCACGCCAACAGCCAGCTGTTGCTTCCTCGGAACACCGTTTCAAGAGGACACCCAATTCACCGATTCTGTTTTCCCCGATTGTCTCACACGAATTCCAGACGATCAAATACACACTACACAGTAATCCACGCCGCGGGAGAGGGAGAGAGACACAAATAGAGCGGGATCGTAGCTGCGGGGTGCAAACCAGGAGGTACAAACCCGAGAATGTTTAAATCCCTATTGGTATCGCGCTAAGAACGCGCAGTACAGCGGCCAGTAGGGCAATATATATAAAGAGAAAAAGAACATATTGTTTGCTGCAATACAAAACAAATTTTCTTTTTCAGAAAAAACAGAAATTTTGAATAAAATAGCTTAGACCTATGATACAGTCAATCCATATTACGACTTCCTGGTTCAGAGATTTTCTAGTGATTTATGCATTTGCACTGTTGTCTGCCACTTTAGCAAAAAAAAAAAAAAACAATAGATTGGTCTTTTTGTAGCCGCGATCGCCAAGTGAAACGCATCGTGCTCTTTGTTGCTGGCTGTGATTATGACTGATTGAATTATGACAAAAGTGCACGTGTGAGATTATGTGCGTTTTAGCAAATGAGACAAAAAAGGAAAGGAAACTTTGAATCGATCACTCGAGCAAAAATGCATTGTTCGGATTTGAAAAGTTGGCCGATATTCAGCTTGTTGGGGCCTGAATTTGTTTCCGGAATTCATATGGTTATGGTGTATGGTAATTTCGCTCCTTTCTTCTTTCATTCTCAGATTGATGATGTATGTTACTCATGAGTTTTTTTACAACAGGAAACTTGGGCAACGAGGCTTTAATTGTCACGAAAAACAAAAAGGTGTATGCTCTGGGTAATAATATTGCCGGTTGTTTGGGAACTGGTTGTGCCCACAGCACGTTATATCCTAGAGAAGTGGAAGTCTTGTCCGATAAGGATGTGAAAACGTTTGCCTGCGGCAGTGGACCTCATGTCCTAGCACTTACTGAGAACGGAGAGGTAAAATTGCATGTTGCAATAACAAAGAGATTAACAGATATTTTATAACTACTAGAGTTACTCTTTGTAGAACATGAATAAATTTGGCACAGACTTATAGGTCAAATCTGAATCAATTCTTATTGCTCTTAAATTAATTTTGTGTTTTATCTTTTTATAACTTTGACATTTTTGTATTATAAATACAACGTGTGATAATAACAATTTTGCCTCAAAAGGTGTATTCCTGGGGTCACAATGGCTATTGCGAATTGGGAAATGGCACGAGCAATCAGGGTGTTGTACCCACGTTAGTCAACATGCCGACTATGGCGGACAGTTCGAGGATGAAACGCGTGGTGGATATTGCGTGCGGTAGTCATCATTCTCTCGCTCTTACAGAAGAAGGCGAGGTAACTAGCAGTAGAACGTAAGACAACAAAATAATTGCCCGATCATCGGAAGTCAGACGGGGTCTTTGTGCAAACCTAGGTGTTTGCTTGGGGTCAAAATAACTGCGGGCAAGTTGGCACCGGGCTCAGTTCGAATCAAGGAATACCGCGGCAGATAAACTCCAGCTTGGCCGGAAAGAAGATTGTCCAGGTCGCGTGCGGTCAAACTTCTAGTATGGCGGTAACCGATAATGGTGAGGTATACGGATGGGGTTACAACGGTGTCGGCCAGTTGGGAATAGGCAATTACGTGAATCAAGTGAATCCTTGTCGAATCGGTTCGCTGTTGGGAATCGTAATAGGTAATTTCACTTTTCGACAATTCGCTCCCGACTCGGTCACGAGTGCAATCGCTGAGCAATCGCAAAGTAAAACCTGACGATTTCCAGTTAAAGTAGTCTGCGGTTACGCGCACACGTTGGCGCTCACCGACGAGGGAAAACTCTATGTCTGGGGTGGAAACAGTTACGGACAATTGGGCGTCGGCAACAAAACGAACACCTGTAACCCGTGCATGGTAACGTGTTGAGAAATAAAGAAATTAAAAATAGAAAAGCAAAGAACGAAAAAGTAGAATTCTTAGAATTTCAGTGACCAATAGTTGTGCTACTAGGTCACGCACGAGATGGGACGAGTGTTCGACATCGCCGCACTGCACTACAGTCACATAAGCGTCGCCGTCGGCGAGGGCGGATGCGTTTACATGTGGGGCCACTGTCGCGGCCAGAGTGTTCTGGTGCCGACGGTGACGCCGTTCTCGACCGTGCACGACGTGCTCGCGTCCTACGCCTCGCCGAGCGTCATGCACAAGCCGCTCATTCTGCATATGGACGAGGAGTCGAGTATACTCGAATGTCTGGGAAACGCGTTTGATGACGAGGTGCGTGTCGTTTTCGTGTCTCTGTGTAAACGTGCTTTATTTTCCATCATAATAAACATGTACAGCTCTTGACGCATCGAGCATCTATACTATTCGTTATAACGCGAGATTAATCTCTTGATACAGTCAACGAGCGATCTTACGATAGAAGTGGACAAGCAACCCATTCACGTGCACAAGGCGATTCTGAAGATCCGCTGTCCGTACTTCAAGAACATGTTCCAGCACAACTGGTCGGAGAACAATCAGAGGTAAGCGTTTGTTATGAAATACAATACCCACGTGTTATTCTCCCCATTTAGAGCATCCCGAGTTTAATTATCTCGTCGCGCATCAACATGTTCTCCCCAGCGTCATCGAACATACTCAATTTTCCTACACCGTGTTTAAAGCCTTTCTGAGATACTTGTACACCGGTGTGGTCGATCTGCCTCCGGAGAAAGCGTTAGGTAAGTTCTGGATTAAATTAAATTTCGCGATATAGCGCGTTGTTGCTTGTTCAAAAGTGAGAAACAACGTGTGTGTGTGTGTTGTTTTTCTCTCTGTGTTGCAGAGCTTCTGGATTTGGCTAACGCGTACTGTGAGAGCAACCTCAAGCGACGTTGCATTCGGATAATAAAGCAGGAGATCAGCGTAGCGAACGTAGCTTTTCTTTACAGCACCGCGATTGAGTACAACGCGAAGGTGTGTTTTGTTGTCGCTTGGATTTTTTTTTTTTTTTAATCACGACGTTTGCATCACACGTGTAATTTTTTGTTTCTTTCAGGAACTGGAAGAGTTCTGCTTCAAGTTCGCCTTGAATCATATGACGGCGGTGACGCAGACGGAAAACTTTGCCAAACTGGATGAAAATACGCTGAAGACTTTTATAACTAAGGCGGCCAAAGCCGGCGCGTTTAGGACGTAAGCGATGATGCGTACGTTATTTGAAGGTAAACACGTTCCGACAAAAACGAATTTTCCATATAGTTGCTTGCGCGAACGAATTTACAAACAATTCGAATAGTTTCTCGTAGAAAACTCGCAACAAAATTCGTTTTATTCCATTTGCATTTTGTTGGCATTTTTGTTTGTTTTTGTTTTTTTTTACGTTTTATTTTTCCTTGTGTAAATAGTAATAAATGATATCTCTATAATAATAATAATAATAAAAATAATCGAATGAATATGATATTACGCTAGTCCTGCGATCTTGAGTGCATTCCGCGATGGTGCAATGTGTTTGCGAGGAATTCTCTCCGATTCTTTCGCGATCGAGAGATAATAGAGCGACTGTGCGCGATGACAAAGATCTCAGATTGTATTTCGAGTAATTTACACAAAAAAGATACATAGAAAAAAATGTTGTGTATCATAGATGCGATTGAAAGAAAATAGATTTTCCGATAACGTGTCGATTACGACATAAACGAGTGGAACAATAACGTGTGCAGTACTTCTCGCATTAGAAAGATACATAGAACCAATAAATAGAACAATAAATGTAATTGCAAACAGAGTTTCTCGTTCCAGTTACCATTTTCCCGCGTGATTTCGCACACGGTGACTACTGTGTATTATGCGACATATATCGCGACATGTACATACATGACATGTGTTGGCGCGTTGACTCGCTTACTCTTTTGTGATCTGTGCGACAGCGATGTGATCCTCAATCGAACTCGCGCGGTCCAACGACCGCGAAGTATGTGTGTGCGTGTGTACACTTGAACAATAAAATTTTTTTAATACTCTAATATTCTAATCTGATAATATATTGTTACGTTCCTGTGCTATGATAATAATCTTTTCTTAAGGGGAGGGAACGGAGGGAAGAAAAAGTGACAAACAGACGACGGCACCTGCTCGCAACTCCACGAGAAAAATTATATAAAGAGTAGACTGTGGCTTTTAGTACATGCGTCACTATATAAAAGTGAAATATTGTTTTTTGTTTAGGATTAGATCAGAAACTGTGCTTTTCCTCGGTTTTTCCCTAAAAACGTCACTCTCAGGATTTTTGCATTAAAAATTCTTCGCTTTTTTCTTCTTTTTTTTTTTTTTAATTTCTATCCCGTTGATATGTACGTACATATATAGATATGTGTATATACATGTATGTACACACGTGCTTGAAACAAATTAAAAAAAGAAAGAACTTGATGGCAAAATTGATGGCAAAGATCCTTGCGTTGTCTTTTTCGCACATACATCATTTTATTACGATATTCTCAATATATACAAGCGATAGATTTTTTTTTGTTGTTGTTTTTGTTTCGTATAATATATACGTACGTCATCTACTAATTAATAATTATATTACGTGACGCGCTTAATATACATACATATACTCCGAAGCGGGAGCGATCAACGTGTTCCGCGAGACGCGTTCGGGGAATCTCGACAAATGAATCCCGATAAATCTGTACACGTGTAATAATCTGTTTTTTCGCGCGTTAACTACTCGAATTCCCCCTCGAGTCTTGTTGAAACGCCGATCGTTCCCAATCCAATCTCGTATATAGAAGTATACAATATATATATGTATATACGAAGTTGTGTCTTTTATCTTACAGCGGCCACCGTAAAACGGGCGCTTTGTATATATATATGTATATATACGTGTCTCTTTTTTAATTTTTTTTATTTAAATGTATATATATATACATATATATATAATATATATTATATATATACATATATAATATATATATATAAGTAATCGGTTATAATTAAATTAGGTGTGATCGGTCTTTCGGCTGACACTCTCACTGCAATCGTTTTTTTTTTTTTTTTTTTACCGAGATTTCGCAAAATATAAATTACTTTAGCGACTTTATCGGCTAAGTTATATTGTTATTATATTTATTATCGTGATTACTTTGATGTTTTTTGTTTTTTTTTTTTTTTGTTTTTTTTTTTAATTCGATTAGACCTCAGGAAGCTTCTTCAGAATGTTAACAATTACAACTACAGATAATGCAACAACCAATTAAATTAAGCAGCGTGTAAGTATAGATTGTAAAAAATAAAGTAAATAAAATACAAGTTTTCGTTAACAATCTATCGCGCTGATGAAAGAAGTAGGAGAAAGCGGTTGCACACGCGCGACGGTTGCACGGCGCATGGTCGAGCTTCGATACGATACACCTCGAGGAACAAAACTTTTTTTTTTTTTCCAAAATCACGCGGATTCTGGGCTGCTGTTGCATCGAAGCTTTTTTTTTTTTTTTTTTTTTTTTTTTTTTTTTTTTTTAATATTTTTTGTTATCAGTTAGTTTAATCGTTCCTCGTGTTTCTTTTCTGTGAGAATTAATTAGAACGTATTTAGGCCTGCGGGCTACTTTTTCTCCAGCGTTGCGCTGCAAATCTCATCGACGACAAAAGCGAGACTTCTTCTCCGTTGCCTTCTCCGTTTTAATCTTCGAAGGACTTTTTTTTTGTCTTGCTAAATACATGTATTTTATTTATAGTCAGCTTCTCTCTCTCTCTCTCTCTCACTTATTTACTCACTCACTCTCTCATTTTTGCTCTCGCTCTCTCACTCTCGCTACAATCTTCGATCACTCGTCGACAATCCCGTGTCCGTCGAAGCTCGAGTTTGCCGTGGACGACACGCGTCGCAGAGCTTATCGTGTTGCATAGGATTATAATCGTTTAGAGTCCTTTGTACAGACTTCTGATAAATCGTTCTCTAATATTTTTTTTTTTTTTTGTTTTTTTTGCCATTTGTCTTGTTATAATTTTTATTATCTCTTATTACGACCTAATTATATTACTCTCTTCTCACGCGCGCGCGTATTTTCTTTCTCTCTCTCTCTCACACACACGCACACACATACTTTCTCTTTCTTTTTCTCTCTTTATATCTCTACTTACGTTATAATGGTGCTTGTTACACGGTTTAAATTACCTAGATGCGGATTTTTTTTTAAGGAGTTCCGGGCTAACGGTGGAATCAAATTCTGGTCTTCTCCTCGTCTGTAAAACAAGGTGGAATGTCTCTTTTTTTTTTTTTTCAGTTTGAATTACTCGATCCTCGAATTCGATGAAGCGGATAATGCAAAAAATAGTTTATCGCACGCACACGCATACATACACGCGCGCGCTTACGCACGCACACGCACACACAGAAAGACGCAACATACAAAGCTTTTCACGCGACACTCGAAAAACCGGCATATTTGGATTACTTGTATGTATCTAGTTGGTTCGCCGTAAATTGTTTCGCACGCATAAGAGGATTTTAATACCGTTCGCAACAAACGGAATCGATCGGCAAGTCTCTGTTGCGTTTCACGCACGAGAAAAATTAATTATAACAATTTATAACCGCTAAGAGTTATTTAAAACGAGAATATATGCTTGTTTTTGTTTTACAACTAAACAACACGTTCACGAAGAATGTCCATACGTGTGGAAATTAATTTACTTCGCTTGCGAGACGAGATATAATTACGAATTATATAATTACGCGCGTAATTTGATGTTCTCTTCGAAAGTATATTCGAGGGATTTTATTCGAGGGAAATCGGAATAAATTCTCTTTTGATTCTTTATATTTTTTTTTTTTCTTAGATAACTTACATGTGACTTTTTTGCGGCACTAAGTATCTCTCTCGAGCATCAAGAAGATTTTGGAGCGACGTATAATGTATATATCATAAATGTAAATGATACCGATGTCTACGAAGAGACGCTCTCCGACGCACACACACGCATACACGCACACAACTACAAGATAAAAAGTCAGTAGAACAAGTAGCGATACTGGAAATAATATTCCAGAGCTGACTTTATTAAGCAGAATTTTTGTATTATGTTGTAACTATGTCGCCGTCGCGTCACCATCACGTCAACGCGCCGCAAAGCTGCGTCTATACATTGGAAAAAGACGTGAAAAGTGTTAAGAAGCTGCAAGTATTGCCGTATCTTCTGTCTTCCGAGAAATAAGAATTTTTATAATTGATATAATGTGTAAATAATGTCTTCTGTGTGTTTTTTTTTTTTTTTTTTCAGCAAAACTGATGGTTTCTTTGCGAAAAAAACGTCATATAAAATAGAAAACAATTAAAAATGACACCGAGTATGTTCAGAGAAACGTTGGCAATATTTAAAAGCAAGCGTTGATCGAGGATCAACGTGAAAAAAGGAAATTGAAATATTTCCGTGACGGTAACGACCGGCAATGCGCGTTGTACGGAACGGACAGGAGAATCGGACGCGTTTTGAAATGTTCTCGCTGACGAATCGTCGACATTCGCGATTCGGTCAAATGTGAATCGGTCGCGCGAACCACTCGAAATTCACGGAGGGAGACGAAACATCTGACGAAAACGACCGACGGAGAATGCGACGTGGGAGGCTCGCGTTATTAAATTCTTTTCGTATCGAACGCGCGCGAACTTTACTCGTGCGTGGCTTTTACGGCGCGATGAATACTCAAGCCGAGCGAGAGAGGCTATATATCGCGAAACAGAAGAATTCTTTTTTTTCCTCCCTTGTTTTTTTTTTCTTTTTTTTTTTTGGTACGAATGCGATCGACTGTGCACGACGCGGCGCGCGTTTGGGGTGGTCGTGAGACGTGCGCGCGTATCCGGCCGTATAGATCGAATTGCGGATCCCATTACTATCTTGCCGCAATACGTACGTACATATATATGTATATATATACATATACATATATATATACACACACACATACACACACACACACGTAAATATGGAAACGAGCGAATGCAAATGCAGACGAAGTCTGTCGTTCAGGAGCCGGCAGCAATTTCACGCGATATTGAACTATCTTCGTCGGCTGTTAGATACGAATGCGATATAACGCGATATATCACCGTGCCATATCGATGCGTAATGTGTCAAGCGAGGAAAGGAATTCGTTCTTTCTTTGTTAAAAAAAATTCTTACACATTTTTTTCTCTCTCTCTTTCTCGTACTGAAAGCCTCACACGCGCGCTAATGTTGCTAATTTTTTCCATTTACACTCACACACCGAGATCCGATCGATAATACCGAACGCGAGTGTTTGTTTCGCAAGAGATATCAATCGCTGAAACAAACAAAAAAAGAAAAAAAGAACAATAAAGTATTTTGACGCGATACACGCGATTATATAATAACATCGTGTCAGATTTCTGATATATTTTTTACGAGTCGCACGATCGCCTATCGGTTCTCGTTAATCTTTCGGATTTTTCACGAACGCAAGATATATATATATGTATATATATATATATATATATATAAGTGACGCGAGAATCTCCGTCTTACAAATTTTTGAAGACGTTCTGTAACGCAGATGTCGATAACGGACTACACACTCCGGTGAGAAACTCGAAGGAAATTACGGATTCTTATTTCGCTCTTTGCTCGCGCGTTCGATACACACCATATCACATTTGTGTCTTACGCGGGAGCGAGAGAAGGGGGTTGAAACGCGACGGCGGCATGTATACGCGCGATGATTCGCGTTCGTGAAATCGACGGTGACCCACATAATAACGTGGTGTGTGTGTTCCTCGCGCGGGGCGATACAACGCGCGTCGAGATCGACGGAAAACAGGAGACTTGAGAGGTCGCGACGTAATATCACGACGCGATAAATTTCCGCATACCTACGTATCGTGTTCATAGTTTCTCGTGTTTCTCGCCTTCGAATTCTAGCCGTTTCTCTGTCGCGCGCGCGGGCGCGCGCGCGTACGCTACAATGGGAGGAAGAAGCCATCGAACCACCGGGGGTTGGTAGGTTCGTAGGAACTGTAATTACCGCAATTAACCGTACACACACAACTTCGCCCGATAGTTTCGAAACTATCGTTTTCGTCCCCGTCCGTTTCCGCTTTGCGTCATTTTCTCTTCTTCTTATATGTATATGTATATATATATATATCTCTCTCTCTCTTTATTTCGTCGCCCGGTTTTCCGAGATCGATTTTTTTTTTCGACTTCTTTGATTCTCGAGGTGCTACAACGCCACCACAGATTATTTCGAACTCGACTCCACCGAGCTCCGGAGCTCCCCGTAGTTCCCTGACCGAGTGATATAATATTTCTCTCTCTCTCTCTCTCTCTCTCTCGTTTTTTCTTTCTCTCTCTTTCGGGCGTTTGTTTGTTTCTTTATTTGTTCATCGTCGATCCCCCCATCTCCCGGCGATCGAGCACTCGTCTACTATTGATATGTCTGTTTCTCGTGCGGGTGCCATCATCTTCTCACGATTGTTCGTTTCTTTGTTTATTCGTTTTTCTGATATATTCTTCCCCCCTTCTTCTCCTCTTCCTCTTCCCTCTTCTCCTCGGTCCTCGTCCGTACGTCTGTCGATTCGTCCGTCCGTCCGTCCGTGTGTTTTCCGGTTTTTCGCGTCGTTTTCGCTCGCGCGCGCGTTTTTGTGCGTCCACTTCTTCTTCAGGGAAAAAACGGACCGCCGCCGTTGCTGCTGCTGCTGCTGCTGCTGCCGCTCGACGGGGCTAGGACGGCGGCTCGGTGGCCGACCACCGATCCGGCAGCCGGGAGCTAAACGATGCCTCTGACGTCGTGTTGTATGTGAGGCAGAGTAGTGAGGCCGGTCAATAACAGGCTCAAGATCAGGAGTATCCGGGTCGCGCCGGAGTTGGCGATGCTCGTGCCGCTGCAGGTCTCCTTGGACGCGACCTCCAGTTTCGCTGTAACAGAGTCACGGTGCCCCGTAATGTCTTCATAATTTATAAGAGCGCACGGATATTAATTAAGAACGCGAGTTTTGACGGGAACGGAATCGCCAATTCGCGAAACAGTTTTTTTTCCCGCCCGAATGTTTATTAAAACTACTCCACTTAATGAAGCAATTTAAAATTTAAAACGCAATACATAAAAGGTTTTTAAGTTTGATTAAACGGAGTATCTTGTACCTTTTTTTTTTGTTTATTAACCACTGTTTGCGAGAGAGAAACCTTGAACATTCATAATACAGATACGCTTTGATGCACGCGAAATTAATTTCAATATTAGCTAACGCAGCGCGCACGGGGGTAGCATCTGGGGTTTCATCAATAACGCCATAAGTGTCAGCCATATTGCTATACGGTAATTACTCTGCAGCGCGCACAAGAAACAGCGGACACAGAACTAATATGGCGCCGTGCGAGGCTGAAAAAACTTTTTGTTGTCGAAGCGAACGTGTGTTGCAGGGTGAAACGCGCTAAATAAAGCAATATTCTGAACACAACAATTAAACAATTCAAGATTATGTAAATTAAAATTTTTATACGTTAACATTATTTTATATACATTTGACGTGATTCTTATACTGGTCTTGTTATTTCTCTCGCATGAGGTGAATATTAAAAAAGAATCATGCGTGATTTACAATTTATATATTTGTTAAAAATTTAAATTTGCTATATTGTATATATGTATAATTGTGGATATTTTATTCTACAATTAAAAATGGTTGCTTTTATATCTCGCGTTTTATCGCTGGCACTTGCGATAAAAAACTTCATTCTGTCGTTTAGAGATTTTGCGTTTTATATTCAAATGAAAAATTCAAATTATTATTTTTTTCTCTTTCTCTCTCTCTCTCAGCTAAAAGCGCGTGTCGAGAGTTCTTTCATAATTACGTGGAAGCACATACAATCGGGTTTTGCAGTCGATCATCTAGATTGCGTAGATTTGTTTTATATAAAAAAACAATCTGTGTATTTGCTTCTCCGTCTGTCTACGGTAGTTTTTATTGAGAATCACCGATGAATCTATGCATCATCCGTCGAAGTGAAGCCCGAGAGAAGCACGTAATACGTATAATAAAACACACAGCGCAAAGCCAAGTATTTTTATTCCTCCGGACTTTCTAAATTTAAACCGAGGGCAGTTTTACTCGCGCGCGAAAATTTTTCTTTTCATCCCTTCTAATGGATCGCAAAGCTGCACGAAATCTATCGAGGGAGAGAGTTCGTTATCGCGACTCTTTTCTCCCGGGCAGCGTCGCTCTTCCCTGTCACAGCATGTCGGGGAGAACGATGGAACACTCCCTCTTTTCCCTAACGAGAATGATATTTTCGTTCGGTCGCCTCGCGTACATCACACGACGGTAAAAGAAGAAAAAAAAAATAACGGGGGGAAGGGGCGGCATTTCACGGCACAGCTATCCCCGTAGTACGTTTCATTCCACATGAAACACACACGTGAACACACACGACGACTTTCGTGACCGGCCGGCGCGTTGACACGCCATGCCGTTTAAATCTCGGCGCCGTCGTCGTGCGTGCGTGCGACGAAGTTCAACCGTAATCGCAATTATCATTTAAAGCGACGTTGTTGTACGAGCAAATACAAATTTCAGTTCGCTTATCGCGAACGCGACGTCGTGTAAATACGAATCGGTAATGAAAGTCTATTAACGAACCTTGTCCCGCAAGGACGCGCGGCGCTTTGTGAAAAGCGCTTATGAAAAGTAAACGCGAATAATTCGATAATTAATTTTCGATACACGCCAAACGTTTTCGAAAATGGATTATCAAGTGTTTGCTTTGAAAATACACTCGTTTCTTGTTTATCGACAAACTGTTGTGAAACTTTTACGTCGCTAGAATCTGCGATTGTTTTTTTTTCGTTTTTTTTTCTTTGAATTTAAACAATCTCGCGAAGGGAGAGAAAGAAATCCATTGAACAATTTTAACAAAAGCGCCGACGTTCTCACGCACAAGAATCCATTTGGCAAGATTAACTTCTTTAAGCAGTACCCCACAAGATTGACGTTAGTTCTCGTTATATTATTGAATACACGAGGTCGCACGATGTGTCTCAAATCTGTCGAATAACGAGCGCGGTCGTAAAGAGTAACCGGATGTATCTTGACTTGTAAAAGGAGTAGATTGCTGATAGCGAAAGGGGAGGCAGGCCTGTACACGTCTCTCCAAGACTTTCCCCACGGAATATATATCTCTCGTCGTTGGTGCTACGCAGTCGCGCGTTCGCGGCCTTAAGTGGGACACTTGACGAAGCGCACTTGATAGCGGTTCTGAATAAATGATGCGGACTCGAGCGTCGGGAATGTTGCCTCGCGCGCAATAAAGTTCTCTAGAACACGAACCCGGAGCGTATTTTCGCGACGCTTCGTCGCGAACTTCGACGCACGCGATGTTTCACGCTCGAACGCGCGTTAAACGATCTTGTCCCGCGATGAATTTAAAGAAAAAAAAGAAAAAGAAAAACGAAAACACTGCGCACTCTCTTTAATCACTTCGCAATTTCACGCGAAACGATAGACGATCCGGAATTCTAGATCCTCTCCTCGATTCTCACACGCGTGAGATTCGAGCGACGACGACGACGACGAGGAGAGCCGCAATCCTTTCGGCAAAGACGATTGTTCTCCGCACGCATTGTTCCGGACGCGAGTTCTCTCTCTCTCTCTCTCTCTGCGAGAACAATCAAACGTACTTGGCGCTCAACAGGTGTCATACATAAGACAATCCGTGCGGAACGTGGTAAGTAACGCGTCGAGTGCCTCGACGGTTCGATGAATCAAACCCTTGTCGTGCCCGGTTCGAACCCTGCGAGGTAAAACCCTTGGCGTTTACGCGCGCGTTGGAACGTGCCGAGATATGTCACGACGTGCATTTCCGTTTATATCAGTTTTTTTTCTGCTGGTCTTTTTTTGTTTTTCTTTCCCCGGTGTTAGATTCCTGTTTTGGAAAACGCGACCGTTTCTGAAGTGAAACGGTCTCGCTCAGGCTCTTCTCATCCGCGCAGGAGGACGCGGAGTACTTACACGTGGCGCCGAGTAGCTGCGGCAGATATTTCTTCCAGAAAGCGCACTGCCTCACCCTGGGACCGTTACCGATCTCCGTGTTGTTGATGTCCAAGGTGAGGTATTCCTTATTGGCGACGGTGTGCGGCGGCCAGTAAGGCAGCTTCAATCCGTTCGTGCTGTCGCCCACGTTCGGATCCCTGACCGGATCACACAGATTACACATCTAAATATATCGCTGCTCTAACGCAATAAATCTCTCTTTCTCTTTCTCTCTCTAAATAACGAGATTTTCGAATTAAATCCCCCGGCAATTTACAGCGACAATAAAATGACGTAAGCCGGTGGCGGTTTAAGAAAATCAGAGATTCGTAATATATTGAGCAAGGAAAAAAGTAATTTGTTAAATCCTCCCAATCCTCTTTTTTTTCAAGTCCTACACACAGAATGTAAATCTCGCGCTATTGGAGGGACTTTTCCTCATTAAATTAAAGCAGCGATATTTCTCGGGAAAATTACGTAATAAGAACGTAATAAGATAACATGGGCGAAAGGATACTTGTATCGTTTTCTTACCCCGTTTTCGCAAAGTTCGCCCAGTATCTCATCATCCTCTTCGAGAGGTATATCTCGTCCTGCGTATAGCCTTTGGATGGGTTTAATGGCTCTCCGAAGACATAATTTATCTCATCAGCATGCATGACTCCGGTCCACCGCGGCCACGGGTTGTTCAGGGATCTGATTAAAATTTGTACTCGTTCGATCGTGATATAAATCGGATTAAAGATTAATTATATAAGAGGAATTCGCGTTTAAAAAACAAAAATATTTGTCCTTGTAATTTACGTTGTTGTAAGATAAAGTTATTTTCTTTTCTTATTTCTTGAATTCGACTAATATAAATTTCCATGTAAAAAAAAAACATTAAAATTACCGATCGCATTAGAGTTTTTTTTTTTTTATACCTGTGCTTGTAGTAATACATGTAGACGGTATTGCCGGTGTCGGCGTAACGGCCGGCGAATTCGTTGACGTTGCAGGTGAACTGGTAGTCGCCGACGATCTTGTCGAGGGCGTCGCGATTCGCGTGCGGATCGTCCGGGTGAAGCCAGTTGGTGTACTCGTAGATGATGGCGTGCCGGCCGATTTGATTGACGTAAGGATTCAGCTCGGATACCGCGCTGATGAACTGATCGCGCGTCACCTTCACGTCTTCGGTGCCATCGATGCGGAACAGTTCTGTCAGGTAGTAAATGATGAAGTAGAAGCCCTCCTCGGTGTTGGAGCCCATCAGGATGTTGGCCTTCTTGAAAGACGTGGTGGCGAGCGAACGCTGCGGCGACTCGTCGAGGAACGCGCCGTCGATCACCGGCACGAACGGGAACTCGCAGATCCCGAGCGTGCCCCACTCGTTCTTCACCAGCTCCTCCGCCTCCTTCGTCAGCAAACAGTCGATCACCTCGCGCAGATTTTCGTGACTGTGCGGACAGCCAACCGCCTCGGCTAATCGGAGTCCGCGTGTAATCGATTCATCGCGCGCGATTATCGCCCACGGTGTGGTCGGCGAGCCTGACTGCATGATGGCCTGGTTGAACAAGTGCCTGCAATCGAAGGTCCGGGCTACTTTTTTTTTACCGAGGATTAAATACGACGATGAAATAGGAAAGACACGACTTGTGTTTCGATTGTTACACATTGACGTATCGGGATAATGTGCGCGAATGAAAAAGATCTCAACTAAATATATAAACACATTATCAAATATAGAATTTAGAAGTATATGAGATTGTATCACTTTCGAATTTATCTTATTGATAGATCCTCGTTTTTTTTTCTTTTTTTTATTAAAACTGACCTGGAAAGCGGTGACAGAAGGTGCATGGAAACGGAGACCGCGCCCGCGCTCTCGCCGAAGAGCGTCACGTTGTCGGGATTGCCGCCGAACGCGGCAATATTGTCGCGCACCCATTGCAAGGCCATCATTTGATCAAAGAGACCGGCGTTACCGGGCACGTCCGCCGTGCCGAAGTACAGGAAACCCAGACTGGCCACGCGATATTGCATCGACACCAGAATTATGTTTTCTTCCGATACTAGAATCTTGTGATCGTAAACGTCGAGGGTGGCCGAGCCGGAGTAAAAGCCACCTGAAAAAAAAAGAGTTGCGCAGGGTTTCCTTGGGTTTCGCGGCTACTGCCGAAAATATATATGTGATATTTATTCAATTTTTGTGATTGAAAATAATTATATTTTACGTCTACGATGCGTGGAAATAATTTTGTTATAAATTAAAGTGTCTCGTTTATTCATCAATTGGAAGAACTTCGAGAAGATTTTTTTACTCGCACGAGTGTGAAGACACAATGATGGATTTTCTTCACTAGGAACTCACCACCGAATATCCATACCATGACAGCGGCGTTCGTAGGCCTCGGTCGTGGCGCTACCACGTTCACGTACAGGCAGTCCTCGCTCAGCGGCGTGTTTGGATTCCACATGGTAGCGCCGGCGAAGTCGCCGAACACCGTGTCAAGAATCTGCACGCAGCTGTTCGGCAATGTGGTCGCGTTCAACACGCCCGACCAGCGTTCGGCCGGTCGCGGGTGGCGAAACCTAAGCGAGCCTGCAACAATATTTCTCGAATTAAATCACTTTTAACCAAAAACTTCGATTCCTATGTGTTTCTGAAGTTGAATTTAGCAAAAACTTTTTTTTTAATCCCAATTTGCTGATTAAAATCAATTATTACATTAAACATTATTACTTCGCGAAATACAACAAATACTATTTATTAATTCGACAGTTTTTTGCATTAATTTTTTATTGCAAATTATCTTCTAAACGTACTGTAGAAAAAAATGACATCCGTTTATTCTCTCTCTCTCTGCGAAACTCACCGATGGGTTTTTGAGCGTAAGGTATGCCGAACCAGGCGTCAACCTCCTTGCCGGTGGTGGCCGTCAAGGTTTTGCCGCGTACTAAGCCTTTCTTCGTGTGCACGATCAGGGGATCGTTGCTGCTGAAGCCGGCGGGTCGTGGGAGCTCCTCGCTCGTCCTGGAACTTCTGACATCTTCGTGCGACGTCGACGACGCGGCCGCTTCCTGTGCGTGAAGCTCGTGCTCGTGATGTCTGCTACGGTGGGGCGAACCGTGGGATGGATTCGTCTGCAGAAGGAGGAGCAGGATAGCTCAGCATCAGCAGAGCCTCCAGTCTGCCGGAGCCGGTCCACCAGGAACTTGAATTTCTCGACATCGCGCCTGCAATGTAAAAAAAAAAGTCCCACCACCTAATATACCATATAAAGATTTACCGGCTCGCAACTTGGTGATTATCAAGTGCCAACTTTGTCCAATTCATGACGTCGGGATAAATTAAAACGTACGAAGTTTAGAAAAAAAATTTGTTGGACTTTTGTGTTGAGCAGATATAATGGTATATTTTTAAAATACATTTTAAAACATTTCTTACTTGCTTTTGATTAATATTGTCTTTTATATTTAAATAGATATGCACAGAAGATAAAGTATATAATATCTAACATGATAAAAAGATGAATAAAACGA
>QVNV01016408.1:0-25074 GCA_014825455.1 Pseudomyrmex pallidus | reverse complement strand
TCCGTGCGGAGAAAAAAGTGAAGCGTGTGCACATTGCGAATAGAAAGTTTTCTAGCGGCTTAAGCCGATTTCTTGAATTGCTTCGTTAATAAGAGGATTTTCCCGTTAACTCGTTCGAAAATTCATTTCGTGCTCGTGTACAGAGGAAAAGCATCGCGACATTTCACGAACCAGCGAATAAAGGGGTGCTATCTCGCGGAGTTTCCTAATCGGGGATGCAAACGTATCGGATCCTTTGAGAGGAACTGACGTTATTCCTCGTTTCTTTGAGAAACTTAGCAAACGCGGCGCGCGAGATACGAGAGATCGAAGTTCACATCGCGCTCGTCATCCGGTCGTGCTTGTCATTTTTCCCGGTGCACTAGCACCGGGGCAACGATAGAAATTCACGCTTTTTGCGATGACTTCATGACCAACGACCTCGATCTGTCACGCAGTTTGTTACGGTCGACTAAATCGCGCCTTTGTTCTCGATGCGAATATCAACGCGACGTATTCGTTGTATCAATTTCGATACGAAACTTTCCTTCGATTACGCGCCGCAAGTTCGATCTGCGCTCGCCGAGAAAAACGAGAGATTCTTCGCCGAGGAAAGAAACGCTGTCGTCGTAATTTAAACGAAGGCGCGCTGCTAACCTTCGCATAATCGAGCCGCGTGTCCCGTCGTGATCGACGGTTCTATTATTAGAAGTCACTCGAAATAACAATTTCTCCGTCGAAATATTCGAGGAGCGGGGTAACGCTCCGCGCTCGAAAATCCGACACACGCGTACGCGATATCGAGAAAATCGCGCGGAACGCTCGATGTTTTTCCGGGGGGGGGGGGGGGATGAGATCAAGAAAACACAGGAACCTCGTTTTGCACGACCTTTCATATGCCGCTCCCTTTCCGGCTGGCCGTCTATTTCAACGCTCTTCGTTCTTCTTCTTGGCGTCGAATTACTAGTTGTTGCGCGGAATTTTTCCAAGAGATAAACGCGCGCGGAGTCCTACTCTCTCTCTTTCCGCGAGCGAAGAAAATCAACCGTGTTGGTTTCTTCCCGCGTGTTCGATCGCGCGCGTTTACGATTTACGTACGGGCGGTTGTTGTTTTTTTTTGTTTCGTTTCTCTTTTACCGCTTTCAGTCACGCGAACTATCGATTGTCCAACGAGGCCCTCCTCCCCGAAAGTGCTGTGCGATTCGATCTATAAACTTCGACAGGCGCCCGCTCTCGAGACGCAGCTAATGATAATAGTCACTTTTGAAAGTCGAAGAGGAGGAACAAAAAATACACGTGAGATGAAGCTTTGAGACCGTCAATTTTTCGACGCGAGATGCGAATCACAAAATCCGTAAAATCTGACAATAGAGTTGGAATTTCTTTCGTTCCTGAAGTGAACTCACGCAAAA
The DNA here is from genome assembly GCA_014825455.1 of Pseudomyrmex pallidus. Taxonomy (NCBI): domain Eukaryota; kingdom Metazoa; phylum Arthropoda; class Insecta; order Hymenoptera; family Formicidae; genus Pseudomyrmex; species Pseudomyrmex pallidus. The sequence goes on along the minus strand of QVNV01016408.1, from coordinate 23,683 downwards.
TTAACATCAACGTGAAATTAACGTCAACAAAACAAATTGACACAAAAACCGTCGCAGTTATTGGCGCGTGTGAAATTTTTTTTATTAAATTCTGCAAATTCTGCAATTCTGTAATACTGCAAATGCATTACAACCGTTTCGATTCCTGGTTCGAAAGTCGTGAAACACAACGCGAACTCTCGCGATTCTTTCGCGAGCTTTAGGAATCACTTCGCGCAGCATCCGGATTTGGGGGGCCGTCTCTCCGGACTATCTGGGAAAGATATACCTGACCTGTGTGGCGGATAATGCGCCACGGTCCCTGACAAGGCCGTGAGTCAGCTGTGGAGTGCGTTGCACGCGCTCGATTCAAACGCGCTCCGGTACAGTCGCACTCGTCCCAACACTTGGACCAGGGAAAGGAGAATACGCGTTCTCTCTTTTCCGCTTCCACTGGATGCAACACAAAGAACCGAAGCGGCCTTGGCACAGCCTCCCTTCCTTCGCACGTTTCAGTCGTTGTTCTTACTGCGTTGTAATGTTGACAATTGTTCAAACATCTGTATCTATCTCAGATTGAAAATGAAAAGAGAGAGAAGAAAAATTGTATGACGAAACAGGATGACGACGAAATTTAACCTTCATGATATGTACGTTAGTCACATCATGTTATAAAATATTGCTTAACTAAGTCGCACAGTTTATCGCACACTTACATTGTGACAAAATTTTGAAATATATTTTCCTCGCGAAATTTTGAAAACTTGTATCACAGCATTTTATGCGTACGTATTAACAATAACGCGTGATTAGCACACTATGTATGCGAGCTCTTATCTGTTCGATTACTACTACTACTGCTGCAATCAAATGTGCATTTTACTTGCTCAACACGATCAACACATTAGCAATGCCATGCGGTGCACGCGCACTTGGAATCGCGCTTGAGTCAGTCATTTCTCGACAAAGAAAACCAGTTTTTGAAAATGATGCAAGTTCTTTTTCTATCGTAAAACAACCGGAATTGCAGATAGATTCTTGTTCTCTGCCGCGATCGTAATATTATCTCTTCCTCGATAGGGCGTTTACTTTATTATATATATGTGCTACAAATTCGTCAATCGCGGTTGGACAAATAATAATGATAATACAACAGTAATACTTTTCAAGTAAGGAAACCGACATACCGATAGGAAGATCAAAAGGTTTGTCGTTCCTGTCGGCAGATGGTAGCTCATCACTTGCGTGGCAATTGTACCACATGTATGTACAATGAACAACTGAAATTTGAAGAGCAGGCGCAAGCGTGACTTTCTCTTCAACCGTTAGCGCCAACGAACGTCTTATAAGACCAACTATATGGCAATAACTTGTCTGAAACGCTGCGTCGATACGCTTGTTACTCTTTTCATCCTTCGTTCCAATCTCTTCTCAATCCGTATGATGGAAAACTTAACACTAGACAACCAACAACAGCTTTAGCTTCTTAATATTTCCTCACTTCTTTTTGTTAAAACATTTCTCGCGAATAAATTGCATTTTTTTAATTCGGTATTTCGACGTATGGTTGATTGTCAAGTGTTAAACATGTACGTGTGTGTGTGCTATATTTTTTAACCACACCAGAAACAGTATGATATACTGCATCTGACAGTCCGCAGTCTGTGCAAAGTGGGACGGAAAAATAAGCACACCGTTTTACTTTTGACTCTACATTAAAATGTATTTTCTGCTTAATAAAGATACGATTATGCAAACATTACTTGTAGTTTTATTTCTGCAATCTACCTAGAATCTGTAAAATTTTTAAAAAAGTATCAGGAGAACATAATTGGAAAGAAGTGGCACAAAGTTTCGAGTGGGCGGGGCCCACCCCCTAATTAAGCCCCGCCCCCTGTTCCGCCCACTACTCCGCCCAATTGAAACTTTGTGCCACTTCCTTGCTGGTTATGTTCTCCTGATACAAGTTTTCAAAAATTTTCAAGAAATCCCGACAAATTCCAGGAAAAAGTATCAGGAGCACGAAAAATCTTTGTGCCACCTCCTCGCCGGTTATGTTCTCCTGATACAATTTTTCAAAAATTTCCGAAAAATCCCGACAAATTTCAGGTAAAAGTATCAGGAGAACATAAGTAGCAAGGAAGTGGCACGAAGTTTCAAGTGGGCGGGGCTTTCTTGGAATCGATTATTAATTCTTGGAATCGATTAGTAATTCTTGGAATTCTCGGAATTGCTCCGCCCACTCGAGTTTCCGTGCTACCTCTTTGCTAGTTATGTTCTCCTGATACAATTTTTCAAAAATTTCCGAAAAATCCTGACAAATTTCAGGAAAAAGTATCAGGAGAACATAACTAGCAAGGAAGTGGCACGAAGTTTCAAGTGGGCGGGGCTTTCTTGGAATCGATTATTAATTCTTGGAATCGATTATTACTTCTTGGAATTCTCGGAATTGCTCCGCCCACTCGAGTTTCCGTGCTACCTCTTTGCTAGTTATGTTCTCCTGATACTTTTTCTTAAAATTTTTCAGAACTTTTAAGAATTTTAGATGGATAGAAGGTTGTAGAAATAAAACCTACAAGCATTTTACATAAAATAGTGTGCATATTTTTCCGTCCCACTTTGCACAGACTGCGGACTGTCAGATGCAGTAATATATACTGTTTCTGGTGTGGTTAAAAAATATAGCACACGTACGTACATGTTTAACACTTGACAACCAAATGTACTTACGTTAAAATATCGGATTTTAGAAATGTAACTTATTCGCGAGAAATATTTTAAGTAGTTTTTATTTTAACAAGAAAAAAGTGAGAAATATTAAGAATCAGCTAAAAGCTGATTTTTATGTTAATTAACTAAAATTTACATATTAAAGAAATTTAAAAAAAATAATAAAGAATAAAAAGTTTTGTTCTAATTTTGTCAGCCGTAAAATTGACGCGGTAAAATAAGATATGCATTCTACTCTGATTGTCTAGTGTTAAGATTGTCATCGTACGAATTGGGATTTTGAGAATAGAGAGTGGAATGTGGTTCGGGAGTGTGTTGTCTCGTTCTTTATATTTAATGTTTTACATAAATGTATATATTTCTACACACAATATAATCCAGTATTTAATATGGTAACGTTAGATGTTAAATGACAAATTACGTTGTGAGAAGAAGATGGAACAGAGCGGCAATATCGACGCGACTGAGAAGCGTTTTGGACAAGTTATTGCTATAGTTGGTCGGCAAGGCGCTCGTTGGCGCTTCTAACGATCGAAGGGAAAAGCCACCCCCTTTGCTCTTAGATCTCCGCGCCTATTCTCACGAATTTCTCGTTGTTCGCCGTACGTTAATGCCATCCGGATGGAGAGCGTAGAACTTCCAAGTGAATTCTCAATATGCGTTTCACTCAAGTATTTCACTTGATACACGCTGTTATGTACAACATTTGGTAAAATACACTTGTGCGTAATTTAGACGTGTTCGTAATTTTATCTTCCTCTACATTGCATTTATACTTGGCGTTGTAATTAATTCGGCCGAAACAAAGGCGGTCTCGCGTTCCGAAACTCATCCGAAAGAGAAGACACGTGTCTGTCGTTTCGTCCAAAAGAGAATTTATCGTTTTCTTTATTTTTTATTGCGGCAATATTTGGCGAAGCTCCTGCGCGACTCTCAAGTTATTTAAAAACTTCTCGTGTCGTGAATTTTATGTATTTATTCAATTACGGCAAAACGCTCTCTTCTACACTGTGCTATCAAACGATTTGGTCATTCGTCGTCGCGCGCAAGTGTCGCGGACACATGAATCGTTATTTTCGATTGCGTTCACGCATCTACGACGTTTGCGTTGTTTGTGCGTGAAAATGTTACGTAACAAAGTTCACCATGTTCGAGAAACTTACGCAGAAAATAATAAAATTTATTATGCGCGCGGAACGCACGTGTCCCCGCCGCGCGTATATAACAACGAAGCCAAGCATTTTAACACACATAGCCGGCGCATGTCACATGGCCGATTGTGTTATCGTCGTCTCCGCGAGCCCTCTCTGCGTCGATAATGCGTCACGAGTCGCTGGTCAGGGCGTAACCTGATTTTTCGCGGCAGTGAAAATCGCGAATCGCTCGTGTAATAAGAGTTTTATGGTGGAGATTGATCACATGCGTTTTTCCCATTACATATGTGTGTAATTGCCGCATACATACATTACACGTTGTTGTTTGCATTATCTCCCAATCGGCGCTTGTCGAAGTCAGTCGTTGGTTAACCGATCAATCAGCTGCTCAGTGGGTCACCATACGGTCAGAGATGTGATAAGTCGCCCGTTTGACATGTGATAATCAATCAATATATCGCGGCATCTGCAAAAGTTTCCTGACGATTATTAAGTTCGAATAATGGAAAAACAGGGGTATTAACATTTACTGCGTATTACGTTCTTCTTGCACACCGTTCGTGCGCGCGCGTCGCACGTGCGAAGTCGCTCGTTGCATTTTGTTGAATTACTTTTTCAATGTCACGACTTGTCCGTGATATTATCAGGTTCGTATGGAAACTTCGTTACATTATAAGTCTGTTAAAAATTAACGTTAGAGATCGGTAGTTTAAAAATAGAAATTGGAAAATGTTCTACACGGTAGAAATATGTTAGAATAGAAGTAGACACTCCCGATGATGATGAAATGCTCTTGATGTGTTTCTCATGTTTCGAAGAGCACACGTAAAAAAAAAAAGAAAAAACAAAACAATGACAAACGACACATGCGCGTTCATAAATTATATTTTCGACGGTAAATCACACATGCATCGGTTATCGCGTTTCCCATTGCCACGTCGCAGATAAACTTCCTCAAAAGTGCGTATTTTAAAAGTTGCTCATTTGTTTTGTTTCCTGTACTTTTGTTTTGTTTCTTGTGACAATCTTATTTGTCTTTCTTTTTTTATACCCGAATTTTATTTGCGAATTCGCATCAGGAAAAAGGAGAGAATCTCGATAATTAATTTCTCTCATCTTTCTTCCGTATTGCGCGCGTTTCTTCTTTCCCTAATATCCAAAACTTTCTCACTCAAAGTTGTTGGCGTTTTCGCTCGGTTCGTCCCGTCATATATTCGTAGCAACGCATTATGACATCAAGTTGCATCACCTTCTCAGACGTCTCTCTCGTTGAAAATTAATAGATTTAATCAAATTCAATCAACCTCCCGCATTCTGCTCGAATTGAAAGTCATGCCTCGTCATTTGACGAGAGAGCGCGAGATGCGATTCGGTCCAAACGTGGTTTTTTACCGCGTCTCACTCCGTGTTTTTCCCGCTCCCATTCCCCGATATGTATTTTCCACGCGCGTTTTTCACGCACACATACGCGTGTTGCAAATTTCGCACGTCATGCGATTCCCAACGCTCGCGCGCGCGCGCGCTCGTGCGTGTGCGTGTAAACCGCGCGTATTGGTTTTCTCGGTGTGTAAACCGCAACGCCGACCGACCGTTGCGTCTATTCATGCCGACCTATCGTTATCATTCTACCACCATCTCTCTCTCTTTCTCTCTTTTCTCCTCTTCCTCCTCGTGCTATCCCCATTCTCTTCTTTCGACGTCCGGCTTCTCGTATCTCCCTCCGTCTTTGGTGTTCAGTCTTGGCGCGCATTAGCATGGTTCTCTCGACGTCTGAAACTTTCGACTTCTCGCCCCTGTTCCCGGCCAGAACTTCGGCCCGTCTTCTTAGTTTACGTCCGACGGCGCGATCGTCCGGTCGATCCTCGTCGGGGCGCCCCGCGTTCTCTTCTCTTTTCTTCGCGCCTCCTCTTCTTCGCGCTCTTTGTTCTTCCTTTCCCGCCGCCGCCGCCGCCGCCGGCGTCGTCTTCTCTCTTTCGCGGAGTCGGCGCGATCAAGTTTTGCGAACTGCCAAGCACATGACGTACCGCTGCTATTTCCACGCGATCCAAGATTTTGGTTTCGCGCGTTCCGGCGCACGTGCCGCGTGCGAACGGTACGTGCGACGCGTGCGCTCGGAAAAATGAAACGAGGAACTGATATTACGCGTTTCGCAACTTTCTTGATTGCCGGAAGGCACGTTTTTGTTCTATTGTTAGGGAGAAAGAGTACGCGAATTTATTTCCGAAAGAATTTTATGTCTGCGAAAAAGCGGCCCCGCCTCGATTCGGCGACCTGTCGATGAGCGTTTCTTCGCGATGATGTGTCGCGTCTATATGAGTCAGATCTAATTAAATTACTCGCGATGTTCGCAGAAGATCTAATCCAACATTGGGATCGCGAAGTTTTTGTGCGTGAGATCGGGAGAAGAGAAAAAAATCTAATTTGTCAATTATTGTTGATTATTATTATCGCCTTTGACACACTTTTTAACACATATCTGAATTTCTTTTATCATCTCTGCGGTAAACAATACAACAGGAAAAAAACTAGGAGGAACAAAAGATGACACCGAAAGATAATTTACACACGCGACACTTGTTGCGCATATCGTAAGGTTTCGCGCAGTTTCAACAACCGCATTCCGTCGATTAGATACTGCGGTTTTTTTTTTCGACACAAGATCAAACGAACCAGCGCGTCGAATATCGCGAGATGTTCTCACACGTCGATATTTGACAATCCCGCGACCACGTGCGCGATTTGTGCGTTGACCTTTCAACTTGAATTATATTTGCGTTATAATATATTCGCACACTACACGTAAGCTCTCGCGTATCAAGAGGGAAAGAGCCTCTGATTTAAGCTGCAAAGTATCATCGAGGTGATGTTTGTTTGACCTTTTAAATTTCGAGCATCGGATTTCGATAAGAGGATGGAATACTTTTAATTAGAAATATTTCGTAATTTTCAGTTTTTTAATCTCACATCTCCCACCCGACCTTATCTTTTTAATTACGTAATTGAAGTTCCACAAGTACGTCAGTACACGACTCTCTCGTTCGTTCGACGCCGGCGTCGTCGTGTCGGTGCGTATACAAGCGAGTTCGATAACAAAGTCTCGACTTTTTTTCTTTCGATCGTCTTTATGCGCGCGAACGCTCGCACAAATGTCCATTTGTTTATTCTCCTCCTCGTTTCGTCTGCGAGATTTTTTTTATTCCGTGCCGATATCACACGCTCGGCGCGCGAAAAGAAGGGAACCGTATCTTCGTTTTTTTGTTTTTTTTACATCCGCGTAACTTCTCGAAGGAACGACGAAGGCGCGGCATGTGATCGATGCGAAGGATTGTTAAATTGTTTGAGGACTATTAAACCCGTTTGACTCCCGGGTATCCGGCGAATGTCGCGTTTAAAATAGCGCGTATCGCGCGAAACGCGATAAGCCGTTTCACACACGGAAATGAAATCACGCACGGAATTGTAATTGTTTTTTTGTTTTTTTAAGAACTAGAAAAAAAGGAATGGATTAGAAGAAAACAGCGGGAGAAAGTTCGGACTCTCCGCAATCTCGCGCACAAAGCCACCGATAATCGAAATTCGCGAGGCACGCGCGAACGTGACTCGCGCAAAGATTTTCCGCAATAAGAGCTGACACATCCTCGCGAATTCCCTTGTTAATCCATTTTTAAAATGTACACTCGCAGCACATCTGACGCGATTAATGTAATTGTGTTGGCAAATTTTGCGCGAAACAAGATTTCTCGCGTAGCAACGAGTTCGAAATTGAGCAATCGCGATTGTGTGTCGTTGAAAAAAAAAAAAAATTGAATTTTTGGACTGAATTTTGCACTCGTAATAAAATAATTCAAGTATCGAATGCAACTTTCTTCAATCTCGAAGAAGAGTTCAACTCGTGCTCTCTCACGAACGACAGGTGTGTTTGTTCGAGATCAAGAGTCAATTGTGATCACGACGGGGATTGATCATGGTTCAGCCATATGATACGATCGGAGCATTATATTTCTGTGTAATCTATTAAAAGAAGGTTTCACGTGACGCAAACGTCGTAGTCGCGTTGTCCTCGTTTTCGACAAAGACGAATATTTGTCGCAAAAATTGATCGAACGATCCAAAAGTCCTTGTGAGAAAATATAATCATTTATATTAATATAAATTTTATATTATTGTTATGTCACCTTTTTTCACATATTCTCGTAATTACGAAAATTCTTTTGTTGCAAACAGTGGCACGGAACAATTGCGTGTCTCTTCTAAAAATAAATCGGCCGTAAAACTCGTTTAATCGAACAAACAGTTTTTCACCGAGCGCGTCGCGCGAGAAAGATCATAAATTCGCATCGTATGGGAAATCTTATATGAGGAATTCTCTTTCTCGATCGTAAGTTCGCAGACATCCGTTGAGGAGGGGCAGCTGATAATCGGCGGGGACTAGCGGCGTCGTTTGTGAACAATGACAATAGACGAGGAGGCCGATCCCGGCGATGCCGGCAGCTTCACGGACGAGAATATCGATGTCGCGTCGATCAGAAACACCATCGATCGGACGACAGCTGCGATCAATTGTCCAATCGTCAGCGACGACGTTCAGCAACGTCGTCAGGCCGACCCCGACAGTTCGGATTCGAGTGAGGGCAACCCCCTTCTTGGCGAGAGTAGCGCGCCAGTGACAATCGATGCGTCGATCGGGAAGCCGTGGAAAATGCACAAACCCGAGAACGCGGTGACGGTGCAGATGACGGACGGGACAAATCCGTTGTGCCGAAAGAGGCCCAACGAAAATGAGGGCGACGGTCCTTGCGAATCGACGGACGCGAACGGGGGCCCGCCCGACGGCGGCTTCAGAGCCTGGATGATTATGATCGGTAGTTTCACGATCAACGGTCTCATCTTCAGCATCATCAACACGTACTCCCTCATCTATCCGGAACTGCAGAAACGACTGACCGAAGTCGGGGAAACCGAGGTCTCGTCCAAAGCGGGTAAGGATTTCGAGTTCTTTTCTCGATCTCTCGGCGCGCATCGAGAAGTCCGTATAAATTAAGTCACTCTTCTTCGAGTGACCGAAATGGAACAATTTCGGTCGACCGAGTATAATATTTACGCAATTCGAGCCGAGATTCCGTACTTGCGGTGTGTTGATTCAAATATTGCTTTTGGCGTAATCCTTCGATATGGCAAACATTAATTTTTTTTCACGCTGTAGTAAGCAGAAACTCTTGTGTACGTAACACTTATTATGTTGTTCCAACTTTTCGAACGATCATTCGCATGAATTATTCGAGGGGAAACGCCGTTCGATGAACCTTACTATCTGAATTTTTCAAAGATATATTTTGCTAATTCGATAACGTCTTATCGGGGTACTTTCTACCAAGACCGACGCTTTTCCTTGTTTATCTTATTATGTATCGTAAACAAGTGACTCAAATATTGGAAAACGGAGTGGCGAATCCAACAGTTAAATAAAATTTTGACAAATACGCGAGTTCAGAATTTCTCCAAAATTCTGTGTAAAATTCCAAACAATGTTTTAATTCGAACTCCTCCTTCGACTGGTTTGATACGCGAGAAATTACAAAATGAGTAGATAATACAAAATCCTTTCCTCATTGTGTGATTTGCAATTCGAATTTATGTTATTGTTAGATGTCAAAAATATATTTAAAAAATACAAAATGTCAATTTCAATAAATTTCGCAAAACATTTTGGTCGGAATGTCAGTTTTTTAATTGCCATGCAGATTTAATTTCCTTTCTTCTTCTGTTTTTCAACTTCTTGCGAGATAAATTTGAGTCGTTGACTTGCGCGTGTGTTTGTTTATAAATTTAAAAGAGCCGCCGCCGCCGCGGCGAGATTAATTGTTTACTTACATGAGCAATGCTCTTCAATATATCGTGGATCTAAATTGCTCGACAATTAGACAGTCATTTATAGCAATAGAGGTTAATTTATGCTACTTGCTGCATAGATACATGCGTATTTAGTCAAATTACCACTACTTGCCGATGCTGCTTGATCAACTTAATTGTTTCCCATTGCAAAAATTAAGGGTGCGTTAAGGAATGTATTTTGTTTTTTTTTTTTACGAACGATTGAACATTTCTCCGACCTTGTGCGTGCGCAAACAAAAAAACGCATTAACGGAAAAAAAAATAATACTTTTGTTCTTACTGATAAGTTTAAAACTGATAAAAAAATAATACTTTTGTTCTCACTGATAAGTTTAAAACTAATAGGTTTAGAGTAAGTAAAATTTTTTAAATAAAACGTCGTGTGTGTCTCAAAAACCGCACGTTATTTGAAAGAGAGCGAAACCACAGCGTGCTCCGCAAACGCAATAACACGATACTTGACGCTTTTGCGTGATGATGCGCTGAGCGAAAGTGCATCATTTTCACGAGCAGTAATATTGCAAACTCTAATAACAATGCTAATAATTACAAACAAAGCGAACTGAACGACAAAAGCAGCTCGCCGAAATTGTTTTGTTTTCAGCTTTGGTGGGTTCGCTGACCATCGGAACTACGTTCTTCCTGTCGCCGATCGCCAGTATGCTGACAGACAAATTCGGCATCCAGATAACCACGTTCGTGGGAGGCGCGATCGCGTCCGCCGGTTTGTTCCTCTCATCGATGTTGACGCACAAGGTGACGAAACACACCGCACATTTTTCATTTCCGCAATTTTTGTCAATTCTTTCTCCATCTCCGCGTTCTCCGTTCCGCAGGTGGAACTGCTCTACTTAACGTACGGCGTGATGTACGGACTCGGCGCGAGTCTCGCGTACACGCCGAGCCTGGTGATACTCGGCCATTACTTCAAGAAGTACCTGGGGCTGGTGAACGGGATCGTCACGGCCGGGAGTTCCGTGTTCACGACGCTTATACCGTCCCTGGTGGAGTTGTTGCTGCTACGTCTGGGTCTGGAGGGAACGCTCAAGAGCCTGGCCGTGTTCACGGCCATCATCATGGCCTGCGCGATTCTCTTCAAGCCGATGCCACGTACGTGTGTGAACCGAAATCAAAAAGTTTCCGCGAGATCTGTCTGAGTTTTTTATTATTATTATTTTTTTTTTATTACGTATCGATTATATTTCTAATATTTGTTTTGTCTTCTTTATAGAAAAAAAAACAGCGCTCTTTGTTTTCTCTCAATTGCAAAGTAGTCGAGAGCAAAAATCACGTTTCTTCTTCTTTTGTTTTTTTTAAGTAAACGCACCGCAGCAGGACGAGCCGGAACTTAAGGCAAAATCGTTTCGAAGTTGTGTGAAAGAATTCGTGAACGTTTCGATCTGGAACAGGAAACGATACGTTGTCTGGGCTTGTTCCATTCCTCTTGCTCTTTTTGGGTGAGATGATCGTTTGTTAAGAAAATCATCAATCGCTTCAACCCGAAGTCGCTTCGTCGTCGAATTGTCGCGTTTATAATATCGACAAATGCGTGTTTGTAACAAAAAAACGAACTCACACACACACACACTTTCTCTCTCTCGGATTTATCTTCGCACTTCGTGACTTATAAGCGACATCCATCATTTAAATTTAGACCCGAGCAGATAATGGAGTTATCATTCGCGTGTTCGCGATGAAGATTTTTCCGATTACTTTTCGCGAGTGTGGTTGTCTGCATGATAATTCTTTTTTTTTTTTTTAACTTTATACGTTCATGTCAAACTTTTTTCTTTTCATCAGTTTCCATTTCTTTACACACTCTCTCTCTTTCTCTCTCTCTGAAGACGCGGATCATCATCTTTTCGTCACATCATTCACGACAGACAGAACGACTGTTGTTTTATTAATTTTTAGATACTTCGTCCCGTACGTTCACATAGGAAAGTTCGTCTCCACAACGTTCAAGGACGCCGACGGCAAGTTGCCGGTAATGTGCATCGGCATCACTTCCGGTATCGGTCGTTTGATTTTCGGTTACATCGCCGACTTGCCGAAGGTGAATCGAATATTGTTGCAGCAGGTGAGATAAGCGTTGCCTTGTGTTCTCTCTTGTTGCAATTTATTTTTTTTATTAGAAATTGGAACCAAACCGTTTCGTTTTCACACAGATATCGTTTGTGAGCATCGGCGTTCTCACGATGCTCCTGCCGGTCACCAAGTCCTTCGTCGTGCTGCTGATCATCTCTCTGGGCATGGGTCTGTTCGACGGGTGTTTCATATCGTTGCTCGGACCGATCGCGTTCGACATCTGCGGTCGCAACGGCGCGACTCAGGCGATCGGCTTTCTTCTGGGAATGTGCTCGATACCGTTGACGGTCGGTCCGCCGATCGCCGGTCTTCTGTACGATCACACCGGTAATAATCGATCTTAAAAAACAAAAATCTCCACTTTCGCGGTAAAAAAAAAAAGTGACAATTGAAATAAAAAAAACCGTGCTGTTGTTGTCTCGTTAATGATCCCGCGTGCGATTATTATCATTCAGGTACCTACGACTTGCCCTTTATCTTAGCCGGCATACCCCCGATAGTGGGGGCTTTGCTGATGTTCATGATAAGGTGCGTTAAACAGAATGACGATGGAAATTCAGACAATTCTTCCGCGACGAACGCCCCGAACAAAACGGATTGCCAGAACGGTTGGTAAACCAAGAAACAAGGTATCAGTACCCCGTCATCAACTTCAATATCATTGCGCAATGCCATACTTTTCGCTACAGCTATTCTAAATTTTTAATGTAGCACACAAATGCAATTTAAATAAAAACAAATAACACACAGTAAATATATACGCGCACGTGCTAAATAACAACAATTTGCATTATTTAGCGTGTAATTAGCTTAAACGCTGCTTTTGTCGTACGCTGCTTTTGTGTATCGGACTTTTGCCTTTTCCGTTCGTCTAACGAGTTTGTTGTCAATTTTTTTTTTTTGTTGTAGGAAACATAAACAACAATTCCGCATCGGTGCACAAGCAAGAATACAAGACGGAGACGCGTAGAACATGTTCCAAAAATAACGTAAGGCTGTCTCACGGCCGCGTTAGTCAACAGATCGGATTGCGAACTTTTGTAGAACGCAATAGGCACAAGTGCGCCGATTGGGCGCACCAGTATTCCGAGAGTGTACCTTTACTTCAAGAAGACGGGGAAACAACGCAGAGATGTTCGAGCTTCTTCGTTCGTGCAACACAGTCGGCGGTATATGTCACGTTTTGAACTTATGTCCCGTCGGATATGTATTGAGGCCCTGATGGGGCCTTTTCCTGTAAGATCGTGACGCGAGACCTGGAAACGCACGAGCGATTTTTTCGCGGTAAAACCATCGTCGTAAAAACGAAACGTATATTCACGTGTTACATATTGACGCGCGCACACGTCGTGGCGTTAATATATACCGTGGTGTTTTATATATGTAAAAAAAGAAAAACAATCGCTCGTGTGTTTCAGGCCTAGAAGTTTGTCAGACACCGGAGATTGCGGCCGGTGTGGTTTTATTTTTTTTTTATCGCTCTGAGTTGTTCTTCGTTTTCTTCTCTGTTGTTCTGTATTATAAATAAAGCTTTTTAGACACAATGAATCTTTTGTTTATTCTCTTTTGCAAATCCCTCGCGCGACCGACACACATCTCCTTTCTACGCAAGTAGGGTAAAAAGATCTTTTATCCTGCGTTTTCAATAGTCTTTTTTTTTTTTTAAGTTTTCGAACAAGTTTTCGCGTTTTTAAAATTGTAAAAGTTTATTTATTTGTTACAAAATATTGTTCAAGTCGCTAGAATTTTTAAACAAATGCAATCTTCACGTTTCAATACTTGTCTAAAATTTTTCAAACTAACTTTCTTTCAAGAAGATTGCGAAGTTAAATCTAACTTTCTGAGTCGAGTCTTTCCCCTTTTTGTTTTTAATTTTACTTAAAAATATTTTATATTTACCCGGCAACGTTTCTGCGGAAGTTCTCGTCTGCTTTTTCGAACGATCGAGACAACAACAGTTCGTCAATCCGGAAGAAAATGATGGGATGTTTGGCGCGTCAACCGCACGAGGTCTCTCAGATCAGTATGGAGATTTCCTGGGCTGATGAAACGCGAGAGACCGTATGATCGCACGCATGTGATCGGTCGCACGCACGTGTTTTTCGAGCGAATCTGTTTCACGATTGTTGCTGAAAGCGACGGATATAAATCGACAAATGTTTGATTTCATCGCGACGATCGAAGCAGATTGAACGGATGAGGCCGAACGTGTATTCGTTAGTACATGTTGTGAGGTGCAACAATTGCACGTTCCTGTCTTTTGCGAGCAAAACCACGAGCTTCCTGCGACATTGGCCGCTTCGTTACAAGTACACCATGCCGCGTTCACCGTCGCACCTTTACGACATGCAAAGAGCGAGGCAGAAACTCAAGGAGAAGTCTGCGAAATACACCTCCAACGCGAGAATCTCCTTACAGGTTAGTAATGACAACCGCTATGTTACATGTGATTGACAAAGACATTAATTTGCAAGAGTCTCGATTAATAAACTTGTTGTCCGATAGATTTTGGGCACGGGAGCTCACGGCGCGCCAAGATGCGTTTACTTGACGACGGGTCACACAAGGTACATCTTCAACTGCGGCGAGGGAACACAGAGACTGGCTCACGAGCACAAGTACAAGTTAATAAAACTGGAGCACATATTTGTCACGTCGGCATCTTGGAACAACTTGGGTGGCATTCCGGGAATGCTCTTGACGATACAAGATGCCGGAGTGCCAAAAGTCACCGTTCACGGTCCCGAGGGAACCGTGGAGATATTCGACGCGATTAAAAAGTTTGTAATACTGCAAGCTCTCCAGATCGAGGAAGCCAAGTGTGACGTTGCCAAGTCGTACACGGATTCGGTAATGTCCGTTTCGTATGTTCCAATTGCAAAGTCCGCGATAGAAGAGGAAAAGGAGTTCTTCAGTATAGGAGAGGAGGTGGTTGACACGATCAATTACTATGACTACAAGACCAATAGCAAACGAGTATCTGACAGAATAGAAGAGAATCAGAAGAAGATGCGGAAGATGGAACGGAAACCCGAGAAGAAGAGGATATCCAGCGTGGTGTCCTACATTTGCAAGCTTCATCCTCGACCGGGTAAACTTTCGTTGGAGAAGTGTGTGGAGAAAGGAGTGAAACCCGGTCCGTTGTTCGGCCAGCTTAAATCCGGCGAGGACATTACTCTTCCAGATGGTACCGTTGTTCACAGCAAAGACGTCTGCGAGCCGGCCATACCCGGTCCTACTTTTCTAGGTATTGTTCTGACACACATCAGAGTCTTTCAAGTTTGTTTTTCTCTTTTCTTCATGAAATTTTCACGTCTGTATTTTTTATTCTAATGCGCAGTCGTGGAATGTCCATCGGAAGATTACCTGGACTCGTTTGTGAGTCACCCCGCCTTCGTTCGACATCAAGCACCAACGGAAAACACTGACGACTCGCCGTGTTGCGTCATTCACTTCACGCCTCAGAAAATAATGGACAATCCCCGCTACGTGGACTGGATAAATAAATTCGGTCTCAACACGCGTCACATAGTTGTCAACGAGGAGAATCAATGCATGGGCACCGAGGCGGTTCACAGACATCAGCACAAACTTCACATGCTGCATTCCGAGATATTCCCGTTTCTGAACGAGGAGAGCTTCGAAAAGAAAACACGGGTAAGAAAACGGATCGGACTTCTTTTGTCCCGAAAATATTTCTCGAATGCAAGTTTCTCTTGTTCAAGGCGGAGGACTTAGCCATCGTGCATCGGCCTAGAACGCATTACACCGTCCATCTGCAACCGGAATTGAAATTCGACGCGGAGAACGAGGTGTCGCTTCATCCGAAGGAATACATCAACGAGGTCTTCGAGAACGACGGCTTTTTAGACGCGCTGGCCGAGCTGCAGACGAACATCAACGCCCAAACGAAGAAATGCTCGTACAGAAACAGTTATCCGAAGATCGTTATGCTGGGCACCGGGTCCAGCATTCCAAGCAAGGTCAGAAACACGAGCGGCATATTGCTGCGAGTGGACGAGAGTCACAGCATGGTGCTGGATTGCGGGGAAGGCACTTACGGGCAAATCGCGAGAATCTTCGGGAAATCCGAGACGGACAACATCATGAGAACGATCAAAGTAATACTACACTTCCCGGTCTTGTAACTTTGTGGCGTCTTTTGGGTGACGTCGATTCATCACGCGTGTGTCTTTTTTTTTTTTCAGGGAATATACGTGTCGCATCTGCACGCGGATCATCACATCGGCCTGATAGGTCTGCTGAAGGAAAGAGAAAGGCTCACGCAAGACCCTTTGTACGTGTTCGCGCCGGGACACATCGCCGCTTATCTACAGATGTATCACAAACGTTTCGAACCGATCTTGCATCGAATAATACTGATATCGAACAGCGAGTTCTTCATGGACATACACTTGCCCACAAATAAGAAGTACAGAGACATGTACAAGACGTTGAACTTGCAAGCTATCAGGACGGTATACGTCAAACATTGTCCCTACTCTTACGGTGTTTCCGTGACGCTCAACGATGGAAAGAAGATAGTGTACAGGTAGTTCATTTTCACACATCTCGCGAATGTCTCTCGACTTGCAGCGAATCCTTTTATCTACTTCGATTTGTCTCTTTGTTGTTGTGCGTTAATTATCCGACAATATTGTTTTTTTTTTGTTTCAGCGGCGACACCATGCCCTGTGAGAATCTCGTGAAACTCGGTCAAGATTGCGATCTGCTGATTCACGAAGCCACGATGGAGGACGATCTTATAGATGAGGCGGAGTACAAGTTTCACTCGACGGTTTCGCAAGCCATAGAAGCGGGCGAGCAAATGAGATCGAAATTCACGCTGTTGACACACTTCAGCCAACGTTACGCGGTCATTCCTCACTTGGCGCAGAACGAGAACGGGCCGAGACTGAACAACGTCGGTATCGCGTACGACAACATGCACATCAACTTCTCGCACTTGCCGCTTTTGCCCTTGATGTATCCGGCGTTGAAGTTGATGTTCAACAAGTATTACGTGGAGATAGAGGAACGAGCCAATAGACGACAGCGCGTGGCGGCGGATTAACGGATAAAATTATTGTTTTAAAATTTGTTTATGCAATAATTGCATAATAATTGTTGTTTAGAGTCTGCAATTGTCGATCGAATAACTTGGTTCCTGACTGAGCGCACACAACTTTGATCACAATCGACGATTAGTATTTTTTACTACTCGCGAGAGTGCCGGACTGATTCCGATCTTTTAAAAGGCCTGGTTTATTGACAATTATAACGATTAAACAAATTCTGCCGCTTTTGCCTTACTAGAACTATCCGAAGTGATTCTTTGTTTGTCAATTGCAAACAAATAAACGAGATTGTAATAAAGATTGCAATAGAAATTTTAGCAGCAGTTTTGTTACAACTGTTTTACTCTTTTTTTTTTTTAACGTGAAAAACAAACTCAATATGTAAATACGTAATCCAAAAATATCTCGCGGTATTTTCGCAAAGGAAAATATCACTGAGAGATGTTCGTCGTGCAAATAATTTTTTAGCACGACAGACACGATGAATTGTTTTATACACATGCATATTGTACATAATCTTCTGGTAATATAGTTTTCACCTTCCCCCCTCCCCCCTGTGATATCCCAATAATTTGCGTCTGTTTCTTCCATATTTTCCGAGTTACTTGGGACAATTTATGTAAAACAATGAGGACGTCCTGTGTGTATTATATTTTAATACATGTATATAAGATTAATCTGTTAATTATCGGAGGATTATCGTGTTTCAAATAGACACCTCACTCAAAAAATCTGACCAATAAAAAAATGTTATTACATTCTTTTAATTTATTACATTCATTGTTCTCTTAAATGCGTTTTCTAATAAGTAAAAGTAGTTTAAAATGAGATTGCCACTTATTACAAGGAGTACAAATATATATATGTGTGTGTGTGTGTGTGTATGTATGTATGTGTGTACGTGTGTGGTATGAACGTGTGGATCGTCAATAGATCAATCCGACATATCGTTTATGCGACGAGTGAAATAACAATGTGTGCGTGTGTGATGGTTTTTTTTTTATTTTAAATTAAGTGACGCGCGCGAGGCGTGCACGGGACAGATATGCCCCACGATATTGTTACAGCGATGAAATAATGAGGAGGCAAAACGTATCGTATATTTACACGAAAATCGACATACGTATACGTGTCTCTAAAATGAATCCCGCACTTAAAATCGTGTATATAGGAAATCCACATGAAAATAAAACCACAAACGTTCGATTTCAACCCGTTTCGACTCGCTCTGAGAATACGATGTTAAAATCTATCTCCCACGTGTCTCTCTCAAAACACACGCGATAACCCCTCGTGTCGTCGCTCTCAAACAGAGAAAAACAAAACCGAACAGAAACGCGAATTCATTTGTGCTGCTGCTGCTGCTGCTGTTGTGTGTTGCAAATCTTTCCATCACCCTTAAAAGCCTTAGTTCGGCATTAGTTTGACTTATAAATATAAATTGCAAAAAAGGCTGATATAACATGTTGAAGCGTACGCGAGGAATTGCGAAACTCGATGTGCGTTTTTTTCTTTCTTTTCCTAACTTGTGATCACAACGTAACGAATGTGTGTGTGTGTGTTGGTTGATTGATTTTGGCAGTAAACTGCTGATCCGGTCGATATCGGAACGAAACTATCGGAATATTTGACCCTTTCTTTCAAGTATTTTGTATTTCTTTAAATAATATGACTAATATAAAATACGCCCCTAACGGTAGCAAATAATCGCGCAAGTTGCCACGCTGCGAGCAAGTGGACAAAGCAAGACTGAAACTGTTCGCACGCACACACACACACACGCACACACGTAAGAAGAATTTTGTAAAATAAATAAATCACACACTTTCTCATAATGGAGCGAACCACCTTCGTCGATTTTATAAGAGAGACAGAGAAAATTATATTATCATCATCGTAAAAATTATCGCAGCGTGGCAAACCGCGCGCTTACAATATATATATATATGTATATATAATATATGGATATAAAAGTGTGTTACGTATAAAAACAGACCGTACAGACAGTTACAGTAGTCCAAATGGCCGGTCTCGGACGTTTCTCGGACCCTTGCACAAATTACCTGGATTGCAAATCGAACAAATCAGTCAGTCTTGAATGTATTGCGGATTTAAAGCGTTTTTTTTTCGTCAAGATCTCTTTAAAGAAAAGGGGGGAAAAAACAGAAAAGGAGTATAGTCGCGCGCGCGCGAGCGCGTCGACACCGTTATGAGATTTTTATTAACGACGCGCGGTACGCTCGATTAAGTACGCGACAGGAACCGGCGCAGACTGCGAGTTCTCTGCCGTTTGTGTGTTTTAGGTCGGGGGGGGGATTACGGTGCTGCGGTGTTTACGACCAAAGCTGAGGAGGCAGTGAGGAATTATGCGCGTCTCTCCGTTTTCTTTCGTTGCATTATCCGCGCGCGTGTTGCATCATATATATATATATTTTTTTTTGTTTTTTGTTTTTTTTTTGTTTTAATCCCTCGCATTAAAACTCCCACTTTGTGGCGGACTCGTAATCCGTCTCGCCCAGGCGCAGCACGCCGTTCTTGCCCGCGGTGAGATACCGGCCGTCCACGCATTTGATGCAGATCCGCGACGGCTCGCGCAGCTCCAGATAAAACCCGTCGGACGGCATGTCCGAGTCCACGGTGACTCCTTCGCTGTCCGCGTGCCAGTACTTTCCATTTTGACCTGCGCACATACACACACATATTTGCGACGAATGAAATACGAGACGAATGTAGTAGTAAAAATCGATTAAGCGAAAAAGAAGGGAGGGGGAAATTTTTACCCTTGAATCGGACGACACCGCGTTCGCACCGCTCGACGCGTATCGTCTCGTAAACGGCCTTGTTGCACTCGAGCTTGGGGCTGGCCGAGCTCTTCGGTCCGACGAAGCCCTGTTCGCAACGCAACACCAACACCGGTCGGTTCATCAGGTAGAAGTGATATTTGGCGGCGTCCGAGTCGTTGCTGTTGAGCGAGTCGGCGTTCGCGTAGAGATGACCGGAACGTTTGGTGGCCAGGAACTTGCCGTTGTTGGCGCGTATCGCGACGGTGCCGTCGTTCGACTGCCACACCAGATCGAAGAGCGCGTTAGACGAGCGCTTGTGATCGGACGCCTGAATGCCACCGCCGGCTTCCAAACTCCAGTAACGGTCCTGCATTGTCCGCACGTACCACCGTTTCGTCACCCGATCGAATTCTAATTGGAATGTCTCGTGGCCGGAGATCTCGTCCTGATTGGCCGTCACGTCGACGCCTGACGACGATCAAGCGCATCAATTTCTCTCAATTACTTACGTGACTTTTTTTTTTACGATATAATTTAATTAACGAGCGAAAGATTGATTATAAAGAAAAAACTTGGTTTACCTTGTTTCACGGAAACGTATCGCTGATTCAACGCGGCGACGAACGACGCCTGTGGCAGAGATTCCTCCAAGGAGAAGAGCTCGTCGCGCGTAACGGTCGTGGATCTCGACTTCAGAACGGCTTTGCTCCCGATCGGTGCCAAGTACGCGCCGTGTATGTCGCTGTTGAGATACGGTCCGCCGTTAGACATTTAACAAAACGAGATCTCCGCGAAAGACTCGTCGAAATGACGATTGTTTGTTTCTTTAATTGTCGATCATTCACTTGTCGATCGCCAGTTAATTGCCGCAGTCAGTTAATTACCGTAGAGCAAGAAGACCGGCGTGGAATTCCGCCGCGTAAAGACAGTCCCGCGTGCAGCTGTCCAGCAGTTTGCCGTCGCGCGCGAGATACTTGTTGTTACAGGTATGCAGGGCGTAATAACCACCTTCGGACTTGCCGTGGTCGCTGTGCTCGTCGTCACCCGTGGGACGGAATTCCAGAGTGAACAGAGTGTCCTCGCCCCAGGGCACCGGCGCGTCAACGTGAATCTCGTCTTGCGTCGCGCTCAGATGTGCGAAACGTTTTCTCCCGGCCGATCTGAGATTCACCTGACGACGACGATTAACATTTAATTAGCGACAGAGTTTAATAACGATCTCATTAAAATTATCGTTCGATTTTAGATAGGAATGATACCGGACTTTTTAAAAATTCCTCGGTTGTAAAATTGTTCTGATCGAGGGGATCGCTTTAAAACCGATCAGAAGCGCGTTAAAAAGACATTTTAAACAGTTCGACGCGATGATAAGATGATACGTAGCGCAATTACGAAAGAATCGAGAGATAACGAAAACCGGAATTGTATTAAAAGTGTCGTTTGATCCGTACATCGACAAAATACAGTTATTAGCCGTGCGTGTGGAAACGGGATTGCGCAAACGACGGGGACTTCGCTGCAAAACGCGCGCGCGCTCGCGAAACTTCAAAACGCAACAGGTATTTAAAAGACGTTACCTGCGGTCTGGCGGCGAGATGCACCAGCCAGTACTCCGCCTCGCCTGGGGCTTTAGCAGTGCACTTCAATTCATCTTGGCTCGAGCCTAAGAAGTAGCCTCTCTGAATGTTCTTCAGCGCCCATCGTCCGCTGCCTGCAATTTGTTTCGATTGCCGCTCGTTGAAAAAGAATACTTTTTTGCTCGTTAAATTACTTAGCGATTTGACGGACGTAAATCGGTGGTTTCGAAAACGCGCGATAAAACTAATGCGCGCGCGCGCGCGCATTTTGTGAGTCATCTCACTTCGTGATTCAATTTTCAAAAATTTACAGAATTATCGAAAATTCCTCGCGCGTCGAATACACTTGCGTGTGCGCGATAACGCGTCTCAAATTCTAACAATCGTCGGTTGTCGTCAGAATAACGTACCGTCGGACGAGAGTTGTATCTGAAAAGCGCATCCCGGATCCGACGAGTCCTCGCTCTCGCACGTGACGTTACCAAACTGGTCGACCGCCAGATATCGATCTAAGTGCGAGCGAAGGAAAACCTGATGCTCGCTGCCCTCCAGCGTCCACAATTGCTTCTTCTTCAGGCTCGAGCCGTTGGCGTTGATCTTGAAACCGAACGTCTCCGCCGTGAGATACTTGAACTTACCGTTGATCAATCCGACCTGAAAGAGAAGCGATTGGATTTGTTTTTTTGTTTTTTTAAACATCGACGCGATCGCGAGAGAAAAGTTTTCGCTTTCAATTTTTTTCTTATCTTCGCGCGATCTCGACCCACGTACCGTCCATCCTGATTTGTCGACTCCGTTCTCGGATCCCACATTCTCCGAACCGTTGCTCTGCATCGTAACGACGAAACCGAGCGAGTCGTCTCTTCTCGAGTTACCGAAACTGCGTTCGAAATGGCTTCTCTGACGAAACTGCAACAACAATTACACTATTTACGCGCGTTTAATCACAGCCGCGAGTTACAAAATACTCTGCAATTGTGTCTCGGCGAGTGCGAAATAAAGAGGATTTATGTCAAAAAAGAAACCAAAAAATTAGGTAATTACAAAAGACAGCTGCTTATAACGCGGGTGTGATACGTCACGTTCGGTTAGACAAACAGAGAGAGAGAGAGAGCGCACACACGGCGCTTCACGTGCCGCCAATTGAGAAGATCCGCGCCACTATGTGTATTGATCCCCGGAGTTTCATCCCAACGCTATCGCCGAGCAGACGCCCGAGCTAACTCCGACTGGAAACCGCTGCCTATTATTCGCCGGATAAAGCAACGGTTTCTCGCGGTTATTCACGTTTGTTTCTCCCTCTCTTTCTCTCTCTCTCTCTATCTGCGATTGAACGTTGTTTCTCGAAAAGTTCTGCTTAAATTTCTCTTTTATTTTCCACAACAAAAGTCCGAACGATCATTTTCTTTCTCTCTTGTCGGCAGAAGAAAGGCTTTCGGCACAATAACGAAGAAACTCGTGGTCGAAAGTCTCATCCGCGTGACTCTCGCGTGAATTTGTTCCGCGCGAATATACGAAGAAATTACAAGCCGAGAGAGAGAGAGAGAAGAGATGTTTGTCTCTCAATCGCGCACACGGTCGCTTCCGATAACCGCGTATAGATACACGATTGACATTCGCTTCTTCTTCAACGGGTTCGCACCAGCCAGCCAGAACGGAATGATGTGACGTGCGGAGTTTTTTCTCCGCACGTCGTAAATTCGATATATAAACGTCCGATTTTATTGATCAATGCCATTTCCGTGCCCCGTTCGCGATTATAATAAAATTTTGCGCGAGAATTTCTTCCGGTCGTTCGTTTGCCCGAGAGAATCCACGCGTCATGCCCATTAAATCAACATTCGCCACTGTGACTGTGTGTGCGTATCTTACCGTTAATTTAACCGGCCGAGAGAGAGAGAGAGAGAGAGAGAGAAAGAGAACAGCTCGAGGGGCTATCAACCTTTGTCTAATTTTTTTTTTACATTTCTCAAACGGGAGACAATTGGTTCAAAGATGAAAAGCTCTTGCGTGTTCTTTTTTTTCTTCTTTATCGAAACGTTTTAACGTACGTCCTCAGACGGCACGGAAAAAAAGCCAAGAGACACTTCAAAGATGTTTGAACGACTTTAAGTCGTTTTTTTTTTTCGAGACATGCCCTGGGTCGTACAGAGACGTCTTCACGAGGTCAGTGTTACTTCGCGTCGCACACGTTCTCGCGTCGATTATTTCTCTGATTCGCGGAATAATCGATCCAAGATTAATTTGCGCGCGGAACACCCTGTGTCATTACAGTGTTTGCCGCAAGATAAGATGTAAACGATCGATGCTCTCGACGCAACGTGTCATTGAACCGCCGCAGCAGCAGGACTGCGACGAGACAGGACTCTCGCGGTGTGTTTTTGCGCTTTAATGTAATATAC
>QVNV01016407.1:0-11120 GCA_014825455.1 Pseudomyrmex pallidus | reverse complement strand
ATATATATATATATATATATATATATATATATATATATATATATATATATATATATATATATTATATATTATTTTTTTTTGTTTTAAAGCTTGTTTAGCGTAGTACATTTCAGAAAAAAATTGCTCGAGATAGAAGTATATACTTATCGAAAAGAGAAAAGAAAGAAAAACGTATACCACAGAAAGTAACAAACGTACGTACTTAATTTTTTAATCACTGCAGCAACATATTTAGTCATTCGAGTGAAAAATGAGAATAAAAACACGCGAAAAACCGCAATATATTGGCTGTTAGTATTTGAAATAAAAGTGGCGTTTAAAAGAAAGAAAGATTGTATGTAAATTTTTATGTGCGATAAATTTGATCTTATACGAGTTTTGCAAAAATGCATTTTTTTGTTAAATAAATCCTGACGTATCATCTGCAACCATTATCTACGTATTAATTCCTATCCACAATTTCTATCTCGAAAAACTAATGGTGAGAACTGAACGTTAGTTCGTGATATTTTTATAGCATACGTACTAAACAGAAAAAAGAACTGCTAATCACAATAGTTACCACCAAGCAAAGTCTATCCGCTTTTCGGATAGTTGTTGTTATTATTAAACTGACTATAAATTTATACTTACGCGAGCTCTACTCAACAAGAAAATATTTTTAATAACGTTAATTTGTATATATATATATATATATATATATATATATATATAAGAACAATAATTGAAGATTATAGAACTAAACAAAACATAAAAGTAGACATATCTTTATCAATATGATTTAATATTAAATAGCGATTGATTCTGCTTGCTGAGTCAATAGCGGTCAAATTACAAAAACCGCTCAATTAAAAGTAAAAAAAACAACGATAACAAACATTGTCTGCAAGGTGATATACAACAAAAGTTAACATTTTTTTACAATAAACAAGTTCTTTTAAGACACTTCAAACACTTGTTTAGAGAAAAAAAATTTCAAATAAACTTTCTGTTAAATTTATTTTCTCAAATTGTTTGATATTCTTTAAAACTTCGTCCGAATTGCATTCGTTAGTATTTTTATTTTTAATAAAATCCGACAAAAAGCGAAGTTGACAAATCAATGAACGGAAAGAAATCGGTGATTTAGCAAACCTTTATTCAAAGCATCGCTCTTATTGAGAATTCGTCGATCGTCAGCAATTGAATTTCGAAGAACGCGTATTACTGACAGAAGAGATATAATAACAAAACAGCACGTGTACAACTGATCATTCCCGTAAGTGACTGTTGATCGTAGAAGCAACTAAATCACTACGACTATAATATGCAAAAAGGAAAATGTCTGCGACCAAGAGACCATTGCCGTTATTTTTGGATTGCATCAGCAGCGTTGCAAGAGAGATAAAATTTTATCGTACCTCCTCTGGTAGACGGAGAGAAAGACGAATCCATGGCGGAAACCGCAGTAGTTGGTCTCGACATCGCAAGCATTGTTACGAGAGAAAGAGAGAGAGAAAGAAGGATATTTTATATTGAAAAAAACCTAGATAATCTAACTTCGAAAAAAATACAAATCATTAAGTCAACAAGCTCGAACCTAATAAGGCCAAAGCCAATATTATCTCAATAAAAAGTTGAATAAAGGCTTAATTGGAGAAATAAAGTTGGCTTTTAACACAGAGATAATATAATTAACGCTACTCATTATATAAAAACATTAATTTTTAGAAAAATACTTATTTTACTTCATTGAATTCTTTGGTGTGTGTGTGTGTGTGTGTAAAAATCCACAACAAATTTTCAATTTACTGAAGAATATTTACTATTTACTTATGATTAATTAAAATACTTGCCTTTGCTAGAATTTAAATGAAAATGGAAAACATCTCGTTTATCTTCCTTAATGGATCATTTTTATAAATACAAATTTGTGAAAAAAATATATCTGATATATTTTATATTTTGACTTATCTAATTAAGAACATAAGTCCAAATTGATTGTATCTTGAACATGTAAATAAACGTTGCAATTATAACACAAACACACAATTATCACCATATGTTTTTTCGCGCGATTCTATAAATAAAATAAATCTAAAATATATTACGTGAACTGCTTTTGACTACTCAAACGCGTAAGAATACTTTGCACAATAAGAATATGAGCTTGGTTATATCCTGAAGCATTTTGTACAAAAGTACCTTAGCGCAAAATAAAAAGTTTTTATTAAATTACATTTTAACGGAATATAACAATTTTCAATGAATATATTTCAGGCACTTGCGCAGATAAACTTTCGTTTTTACGACTTTCGTTTGACAGCCTTTATTCAAGTTTTTTTTGGAAACTTATTTCTCGCTTTGCGAGTGTTTTTGTTTTACGTCATTTTTTATGATTATTCGTACTAAATATTAGTACTAAAGAGAAAATAGGACAGTTAAGATAGAAAGAAGTAATATACGACTAGTGTAATCACCTGCGTATTTCTAGCTTGCAGTTAAATGAATATCATCTATTGCAAAACTGAAGGACAAAACTGAACGCCTTGAAGAGTAAGCAAAAAATGAGAAACTTGAGATCTACTATGCATGGAAATCAATTTCAAGTTAAACTACGGCACAGCACATCGAACCTTAAGCGCGAAAATCTTTCTTTCTGTTCCTCTTCTTATAGATAAAAACTCGTATTTATATGCTTCCAACGTGTATATTTTTTATATGACATCGTTTTAAACTGCTAAGCCTTAATCGAGAGGCAATGCGCGTGCAGCGCGTATAAATTAATGTGGTAAAAATGGTACTCGTAAAATAATCGAAATAATCTAACATGCACAAAGTTGCTTTCTGAAAAACCAAATTTTTTTTAGAAAGCACATAATGTAACGTAATTACATCACTATTATTATTGTGTTGTCGTTGTTGTTATTATTATTATTAAGTCCAATAAATGGCACTTAGAAGTTTCAAAAATTAAGAATGTAAAATTTTAATAAGTAGTAAAAATATAAGTTGTTCGTTAATTAAATATTTACAAGATACTTTTTTTGTCTTTTTAGTTTTGCGGATAAAACGTAATTTAATTAATAAAAATTCTTTGATGAACTAAAAAATAATTACATTGTCAATATATATGTGTATGTATATTATGTGTGATGTTCATATACATATGTATAGATTGCATAAAAAAATAAAGTATAAAATTTCTATCTTATTTGTTTATATGTAAGGACCTTGTGAATGCCAGTTTTTTTAGAATATTAAGTATTGTATTGTAACAAAAAAAACTATATGTTTATGTAAGTAATGTATATATAGAAACGTTAGTTTGTAGAATGTAACAGTGAGAGAAAGAAACTTTATTTTCTTAACACAGGGAATGTTCCAAGTATCAACCGTTAGTCTAAAACACCCTGTATAATCTCAATTTAACTTTATCTAGTATTTTTTTTAATCTTCCAACAACGGAATTATAGGATCATTTTTGACTCATAAACTAATTCTTTAATTAGCCACATTAAACAATACAAATTGTTTGCAGAAAAAAGTACTCTTCTATATTATAGAGTCAATAAATGATCCCAAGTCTGCTATCAGAGAGTTCAACTGTGATTTGTAAACTTTGGAAAAACACATTGTAATAGAACGAGATCAATGAGATCAAGAATGAAATTTGCGAGAGTAAAATCTAATATATTATTGGATGTCATTTTAGTAAAATTAGTTATAAATTGAGAATTATAATAAAATCTTCCTATAAAAATGTGACTAAAAAAAATAATAATTACTCAGAGATTGTTTATATCAACTTTGCTTGCTATTCTCTTCGAATTATTTCAATTGCGCATACAAAAAGTATGCTTAATTAAGACAAAAATGTGTAATGAGTAAATTTGTTTCACGATTATTTTGTAAAATTATTGAATTTGTTAAGATTCGTAACGTTTTATCAAGCAGTAAATATTTATAAGTATACACAAATAGGAAGGTTGCTTGTGTCACTATGTACCAAAGAACAAAAGTCTGAAATGCTAACTCTTTTTTCACACTAACGCGCTTTCTTATTTTAAATTGTGGAGAATAATTTTTAAACATCCGAGCACACACAATTTATCACGTATTTCCTCCATGTAGAAAAATACGAATATTCTTTAAAATAGTTTTAAATGGTTTGCTTAAAGAGTCACTTTTCGAAATTGTCAAGTTTTTCGTCGACAGTTTCGTACTTTCTATTCCAAATTGTTAAGAGATATATCGAGAAAAAAGATAAGACCTAATTTGTCAATATAAAAGATAACTAATTTTTCTCCAGAAAAAAACAGCAGCATCAGTCTATAATTTGTTCACTATTTGAGTAATGTTTATGTTGAAAAATGTTGCCAACACAACCAAGTTATTTTGAAGTTGTGATTTTTACTATATAAGACTTAAATCTATTTGTATAACGACGAGTAACTCTAGTTCGCTTTTGCGAAAATAAATTTTTATTTCTCTCGACTGAGATGATGACATTAGCAAAACTGCTCAATTCCCGTTATAGTTATTAAGTTAATAAATCTCATTGTTTATTGCAGTACTGCAACTACCTTTTATATTATAACCCTTTCTTCTTTCCCTATAATATACTCTATTTCAAATATAATTTATCATAAATTGCTTTGAAGTATCGAGATTAGCATAACAATGTCAAAAATGAAAGAGAAAGTAAAAATGTGTAAAGAAAACTCGTGGATATAAATCAGAATAAGATAAATTATATAATTTTCTATGTAACTAATATAAATAAACGCGCATATATATTACGAGCAATTTAATTTGTTTATTGTGTTGAGTTAATTAATTAATTAAAATACGATAAAAGATATAAGAATTAATTGCTTTAAAAATTTTCTTTATCATTTTCTACAGCAAATTAATTTAATAATAGAATATATAAAATAAATCCTATTCTCTTTCCTCAAGATGATGGTATTTCTCGCACGATATGATGCAAACTTTTTTCATAAGTAAGTTTCTATTTGCAATAAAAAAAAATTGTATTAGCACATACCTTTTCCTGTGTCCGATTCCACACGATTACGTTGTGACCACTGTTGATCAAATTTTTCACAATGCCACTACCCATGATGCCGAGTCCAAGAAAACCAAATTTGAGATTAGATGGAAGAATATTTTTGTCTTTGAGAGTTTGCGACATAGTTTCAACATCAAGCGGCGGCGTAACCTAAAGCAAAAAATTAACGAGAGTTATAGGGATAAAAAAAAAAAAAAAAAAAAAAAAAAAAAGAGAAATTTCAAATATAGTAGTAAAATGAAATATTTTGTTTATTTAAATAGTAAATTAAGTTTACTATTTTGTACTTTTAAAAATGTTCAAAAGAAAATGTTTTGTTTGAAAATAGAATCACGGAACCAACAGGTGGTAAAAGAATCGTCAGGCGGCTAACTACGGCACTGGAATAGAATATTAGAGTGTATGTACAGGATGTTTTCCGCGTATGCCCTGTGATCATCAGTCTATGACATCGGACGGTAAAAACTTAACCAAGCTACACATGTACAACGCTCTTCATGTGCAACGTATATCTTTGTACTTCTTATAATACATAATAGTTCTCGTGCATATTGAAAAAATAAATCATTGATACTTACAGGTCTGGCTATATTTGCTGGTCTATTCAAAAGCGAGCCTGTTTTTCTAGTTGGAGAAGAATGATTTACTGTAGGACTGATACTGCCGAGTCTGTTGCTATTGCTAGCATTTGATTCTCTACGCTGCTTTTTAGCAGGTCGTCGTTCACTTGTATTGTTGTCATTTATCCGTTTAGGTGGTTTTGTTGTTTCCTGTGATAATTTTTCATCTTGTTATAATAGATACAATTAAAATATTCAATTTTAATCTTTGTAAAAATATAAAACAAACAAACACACACACACACACAATATTGATTCTTTACCTTGCGTGGTTTAGCTGCTTTTATAACAGGTTTTTTTTCAGCAGCTATAGTTTCTTCTTTAAGTTTGTCAAACAAAGAATCTGGATCCAACCCATCATCAAACACCTAATAAATGTATATAAAAACTTCAATCATCTTTAATAGACAAATAAAAAAAAGATACATAGAGATATATATTTATATATTTTATTTTTTATTTTATAATATAAAAAAATGTTTATTTTATATAGAATGTATATAATGTGTTTATTAGTCGCACTTTAATTCATTAATAATTGATTATCGAGAAAACACAGTAAAAGATATTGCAAATACATATTAAATTTTTAATATATAAATACAACTTACCTCTCCTTTGGCAATAAAATCTTCTATAGCTTCTACGGCATCTTTAAATGCACCAGACTTGCTGGACTTTACCAGAGTATCTTTATATTCTTGGTATGGTTTAATGTGGGACTCTTCTATCCACGCACTATAAAACAGTTATTATTGAAGAATTTATTGAGGAATGAATATTATTAGTGTAATTCTACAAATAAGGATAAACAATCTGTAAATAGAACTTACTAATTGTTTGTCCCAAAGAAGAAAATACACTGTACTGGTCCCTTTTTTGTATTGGCAGGTTTCTTTAAATCCTTCGAAGGAACTGATACCTTTGAATATCATTATAAAATTATTATATAGTTATATAATTAAAATAGCTATACAATTTACTTTTTAATATATTAATAAAAACAATATTGTTGGTATTTTGTAAATAAATTATTTTATGTTTAAAATTTTATTCTAACATAGTACACAAACCATCTATACAATTTCAATGCGTTTTTTTCGATTATTTAATTATATTTTTTTTTGTTTTATATACTTTTCCTTTTCTAAATAGAAAATATATAAAATATATAAAAATAGAGCATATCGCTGAGCTATAATCTGTACACAATCCTGGCGAGTACACTCCGACAAACAGAAGTCAATATTCCAGACTTATTACTACTATTTGAGATTTAAAAAAACTTACGTTTCGTTTCTTTTATCTTTCTTCCTCAAAAGTCCAGATACTAATTTATTTCGTTTTGAATGTGAAAAATGTAGCTGTGTAAATATATATCGCGGATAATTGGAACCGTTCGCGCAATATGACGCTTGACGTCACGCGCGTTTCCACTAATTAAAAAATACGCGACAGATTACGCGGGATCAATTCTCAAGTCTTTACCGATAGTGGACATCGGTCTCCCGGTATTTCGTTGACTTTATCGCGACGACAAGAAGCTTTCAATATCACGCCAAAAGTAAAGGATAAATAATTGCGCAGAGAGAGAGAAAGAGAATTCAAGGGAAACGGAATTTAGGTTATATTTTCTTAGTTTGCGCGCCAATTTGAATTCGAAGGCCGGGTGTGGCGGGAGATGGCAACGCGCGATGCGATGCGGATTGCAGCCAGTGGCGTCGACAGCTGCTGCGTCGCGGACGTTGTCAGCGAACGTCGGCGACGCGGAACACACGTACAAGCCTGGGACGACGTAAAATCCGTTTAGTGTACGACGCGCGGGTGACTTTGTTCCATGATGCGCGCGCGCACACATGAAAAGAAGAGCGCGAGCCCGCCTTACGACGTTCACGGACGAAAAGAAAGATAGAAGAAAAGGCGCACTACTTACCCGGCCGGGCCACGGCGAGAATCCCTTCATTTTCGCCCTGAAAGCCAGAAATAGACCAGTTGGAATTAATACACAAGCACCAAAGTAACGCGACAACATTGTACACACTCATAATACACACCATACTAGATCACCCAGTTTGAATACCTCCGACATCGCGAAATCAAGATTGAATCAACCTGCTCCTGCAACAGTCAGCGTGCGACTGACTGACGAGCGTAGCGTCGCTTATCCGCGACGTGTGCCAATCGCCCCTCCCCGCGCTGTCCTCGTCTATAGTTCGAGAGGCTAGTCAAGTAAGAGATTGTTTCACGGCTTGACAATATTTCCAAAGTTTCTGGCATATAGAGAACAACAATTATTTGCACACTGTTCGCAATTAAGAGATTGCACTTGTGTTGTTATTTTACAAAAAAACGAGAAGAAAACATTTTAACTTGTAAACGTCTCACTTCCGTTGAAGAGCGCAGTCTCTGGTGGCTGTATTCCCGTCCTCAAGACTCGTTTGCAATGTACTGTCATCAGCAGCCAATCGAAATTCGATGTTTTGACAGATATATATATGTTACGTTAGATTAGGTTAGGTTAGGTTGTGTGATTGTGTTTCAAATAGAGTTTGTCAGGTTTGACATAAATTATCTTTAAAAAATGCGATTAAATTAAATTAACAGTAATTATTGTTTTTGTGTTTTAATACTGTCGAGAAGAATTTGCAAAGAAGTAAGCAAGATTTGCCAGATAATTCTGCTGAGTTTGCGATGTGAGAAGCGATCTAAAGGTTGTTTTACGAAAAACGCAAACGCAGATTGCAATGCGCAAGTGGAATTGACTAATTACGTTGGTCGATTGGCATATTTGATCAATGTGATCTTAAGGAATTCTTATATATAGCCGATTGTGAAAATAACTGCGTTCAGCACAGAACAATTTGCAAAGTTGTCGCGTTTTGTCAACACCAGTCAACACTTAATGACCTTTTGGTTCTAAAAGTAATAGCCAATCACGTTAGATTGTTATAAAGCAGTTTATTCTGCTGAACACGGCACAAATGATGGACGTGTGATTAGTCAATAGTGAATCGTCACGTCGATTATTACGACTTACCAGCTGTCTGTCCGTATCTGTCAGCCATCGATTATAAACGTTTTTTGCCATTTGGAAGAGCAACGTTTTACGTTTTGTAAACTTGTGCCGCTCTCTTCTGTGCCGTACTCATAATATCATCAGCGATACTCTTTCTCAGCTGCCTCGTACAAACCCAACCAGAGATAGACAATAACATTTGTCACAACATGGTACGTCCGTTGACACCCCGTGACAGAGGAGAGGAGGAGGTCATGAATAGTTTTGTTCACCAAATCTTTCTCGAACAATTACTCTTTATCTTGCCAAAATATTCGAAAATATATTTCTCGCTACTTTGTGGGAACATCTCGTCGATTCGTGCTTCGCTTGACGAAAATGTATTTCTCACGATCGTCAATATTTTCTTGCACAATTGACAACTTCGCGCGTTTACGTCATTATTGTGTTTTCGATATCATTATGCTGTGTTTTTATTAAAAACTGCGAATCAAAAGTCTTAAGTTTATCTCTTGACGTTATCTAAGAAAACATATATTTTGATTTAATAAAAGCTTGTATCAGTTGTTTTTGAAAACAAATATTTGGCAGCCACACAATTTGCAAATTGTATATATTGAAGTCTATTTTCTATGTGTTGCTTTATAGCCACCTCAGACAAGTGGGGAAACTACCAGTGGGGAGAGTACCAATAGCGAACCATCAAATCAGAACGAAATTCCAACAGTTAATGTAGCTATGCCCTTCATACATGTCGGCATACATGGTCATTCCAGTACTAATACTGGTTCATATGCTACAACAGCAAATCATATGGTAATGTAACATATGTGAAACAACAATAATACTAATAATGACTTGAATAATTCTCAAGATATTAAAATTATGTTTCTAGACTGAAGGTGAAGAACTTCCACCACCAAAACCAGATTTTAGTGCACCACCTCCTTATGAAATTGCTACCAAATTGCCCAGTTATGAAGAGGTGCAACGTGAAAAGACTTTGCAGGGCGAGCCCCAGCCTCAAGTACATATGGTATATAATTTACATATAATTATATATTACATATAATTGCATATATATATAATATTTTGAATTATATAGTTTTGAAATTATACAAATTTAATCTTTTTGTATTTTTTGATTTATTATAAATGTTACAAATTAAATATTTTGCAGTCAGGGAATATTAGATCGCCGCAACAACCTCTGACAATATTGGCTATAGATACAGAAGCTGCAGAAGGAGATCCAGAGAGTGGTTTACTTGGAACAGATTTTATGTTTTTCACAGCATTTATTGGTAACGTATTTTTATTATTCTCTAAATTTTGATCTTTTTTAAAGCTACAAATAATTAATTTGTGTACCTAATGTATTATATATCTGTCTCTTTTTGTAGTCGCATTTTTGTTCAACTGGATTGGATTTCTTTTACTACTGTGTTTCTGCCATACTATTGCCTCTCGATATGGCGCATTAGCTGGTTTCGGATTGTCTTTAACAAAGTGGACACTTATTGTCAAGCATTCCACCGATCTTGCTTCGCGAGAGAACTCATGGTTATGGTGGTTGATAATGGCATTTGGTTTGTATAATTATGCAGAATATTTGAAAAAAATACTTCAATTTCGCAGTTCTATTCGAATTGCAAAATGACTATTGTTTCAGGAGTTCTAATCTGTGTACGTTCCATTATTCAATATCTGAATATCAAACGCGGTTGGCGACTGTTATCCGGCAGCGCACAGGAGCGTTTACTGTTTTTCTATTAAAATCGATTCAATCTGCACTTTCTTTATTCAACTTGGCTTCAGAGCAAACAACATTTCTATGTGGGATCGTATATTTGTATAATATATAACCGATATCCTTGTGAGAAAGAGCATCATCATGTAGACCATAATATCTATCATTAATTGTGTATCTATATAGAAAAAGAAACAAGAATTTTAGATTCAATTTGCCAAATTCACTATATTTAAAACAGATAATGCGAATGACAAAGAAAGAAGCTTGAATTTTTGCACATATACACTGACTCACAAATACTGTTTTGTGATGTTCTATAAGGTAGATGGAAAATAGAATTGTACATTTTTATTGCTCAAAATAATATAAACAATGCTTTAAAATCGATGAATCTATTCATTTTTTTGCGTTGTTCATTCAAATACAAATGAAATACATGGAGTGTATGTCAATATGCAATTTATGCAAAATCGTCGTATTTAAGTGAGTTTAAGTTAGTCGTACGAAGAGACAAAGTATACAATTCGTTACTATTATCAGAGAAAATAATAAAGGACAGAAGTTCTGATAGTATACAAGACATTCTAGCGATATATATATATATATATATATATATATATATATATATATATATATATATAGAGAGAGAGAGAGAGAGAGAGAGAGAGAGAGAGAGAG
>QVNV01016401.1:0-20300 GCA_014825455.1 Pseudomyrmex pallidus | reverse complement strand
ATATATGTTGCACAATAACATTTATGTTACAATCAGTGCGTATATATATGTACACTATTTAAACACATATGCAAAAGCAGTTGTGTATCGTTTGTTCACTAATGTATTACATTTGATCTCTCATTGTCAGCAATGCAGATAAGTATCCCATTGATGTTTTCACTGTCTAAACCCAGTAAAAGTTAACAATAAATTAGTAGTAATCAAAAATATACACATTTATACGTATGTACGACAAAATAATATTATAAGTAATATAATTATCCATTAAATATATTATATTATCCGGTTTTGCTTGGAAAAAGTTAGGTGCAAACTAAAATAATATTGCAATAATATTCTTTTCTTCTTCTCTGAAGATAACTTACTGTTCCGAACATTTCAATTGAAAACGTTCCGAATTTTCCGGCCGTCAATTCTAATGGATCCGCGGAGCGAAATACAATGAACATTAAATCCTTCGCGTTTTTTGGCGGTAAATCGTACCATTTGCATTCGTACACGCCGTATGCGATACCAGTGCTCTGAAAACAACGGTTTATCTCGCGATACATGTGTGATATGTTGTTGACTCTTTCGCTTCTTCGGCGTTTTGTTTGCAACAAAAATTTGTGGATTAAACGCGCGTCGCTCGACACTGGCATGCGAAGTGCTTACGACGCACGTCTTTATTGTTTTATATACTTGTGAAAATGTAATATACATAATATGATATACAATATAATATACAAAATATAGTATACATAGTATATGGATACAAATACATATTTATGCTTTTGTACGTGAGCGTCCATTTGTCAAATACGTATATTTATGCCCTTAAGTTGTATCTGACAATGAGAATTTTTCGAAGGCGTATATATATGGACACGCTTTTCGGAGCGAAAGTGTTAATAGTATTCTTGCGATAATGTAACGTATATTGTATGTGACTATTTTATCGCAATGTATTTTATTGTTTCATTAGTTTACCTCTTCCGAAAGTCTTTCGGCTGAATAGCAATAAATAAACAAATGCATTAACACGAGAGTAACGTAAAACGAAAGGAAGATTATTTTGACAAGAGGCACATCCAAATGTTCCGTTATTATCTGAAAAATAGAATGCGTTTTTATGAGAATATTAATTTTACTTGGTTTTGTATTTACGTACGTAGTATTATTGCGACATTGCATATGTATTTACCAAAAAAACTCTAAACGTTTGAAAGCACAATTGAAAAGTAAGCGACAGCGTGTGCACGAACAAAACCGCACTATAACAGTTGTCAAGTGCCTTCGCGTTCCTTGAAAATTTTTTCACGTATAGTATTTACATGTTATATAATTATTATCCATACTTATAAAATTATATTAATAGAGTATAAATATTGATTAATATTATCGATTCTTTGTTACCTTTTTGTTATATTTATTTTGTTACTTTTCTTTGCGTATTTTATTTGAGCTTGTTAAACCTATTAAAGGTTGCGTAATCTATTCGCAAATCTGATAAAACTATCATTTGTTACATTTTACACACTGTTTCAGATGAAACTTTGACGTACCTAATGACATGCTCATGACGAATAATTATCGCGCCTAACTTTTCCCTAAATCTTGAAGAGGACATGGATTTGTCGGCAACTTCTTCAATCAGATTACGCAACGTTGTTCGTAGATTTATCAGCTGCGAACACATGTGCAGCACAAGCGTTGAGACGAAGCTGTCGACGGTACAGTTGACGAGGGCCGAGTATAAACCGCCGCAAAGTTGAAAAAAAAAGGTAATCTCGTAATTCGGACTCTTTTGGACGTTGTAAGGATACGGGAATGGATAGACCATGGGCCGTTGTGGGTGGTTCATGAATCGATGGAACTTGATGAGATGGAAAAACAGGCCAAACCCGACCGTTCCCGTCCCGACAAAGTAACATCCAAATGACAAACTTCTACCGCACTTTGCGAGCTTCAGCATCGTGTATCGTTCCCAGTTGCTCTTCGAGATAATCCAATCAGTCATGACCGATGTCACCAGCGTTTGAAGTGCTTGTAGATGAATCATAATTATTAGAGACGATATAATAATATTAATCGAAACGATTGATATTTCACATTAAATATTAAAATATTAATTGTCCCAATAATCGGAAACGTACGTATGAACTGTTAGACATTCAAGTAAAGCAATGTCAATATTAAATATAAAAGCTATTAGAGTTTTATTTTTTAAGATGAATTTTGAAATATCTCTAAGTTTACGTGTATAGAATTAGACATATAATTGGTTTAAATAATTTCTTTAATAATCTGCTGACGATTGGCACTTGCGCGGTTATTGGAACATTCACTTTAGCAAAGAAGTCGCGGATTTGAAAGAAAAAATATACAGTAGTAACTTTACTTTTTGTTTAGTTTTAATTTTTATGGAAAATAATATTGAAATTGCTTTTTTAATTAAAATTATTATATAATTATTTAATTGTAAAAAAGAAGAGATTACTCTTCACTACGTTTGTTGCTACTAACGTACTTTCGCCGTGATACCAAGTGACCACCAACTTGCACAGCGCTATCAAACTAAAAATCGCGGAGGCGATGTGCTCCACCATCAGGGTCACGGTACCCCAAGCGCGAATTATATTCGTTAATTGCGGCACGATCACATAGAAGCTCAGGATACAAGTGACGATTATGAATCTCAAGTTGGGGCATCGAAAGTCACTCACGGGAACACGCGGATCGGGCCATATGCCTAATAATCGCAAACAGTGGCGACTGAGAGCGAACGCGTGATTCAGATCTAAAAAAATTCAATTGTAAGGGAGATATTAGTGCATTTTTATCTGTTTTTCGTGCGCGAAGTAAACGCAGACCTTGTGCGGCACGATAGAAAACACACGTTGTTTAATTGCCTGCAAAAAAAAAAAAAAAAAAAAAAAGAGTTCGCAGCGGCAACTCAAGCAACTTTAATTTTCATACTTCGCGCAACTCTGCAGCTCGAAAAAAAATTTAAAGTTTATCTAGTAGAGAGTAGATTTTTTGCTAGCTTTTCGAAGTTGCGTGTAAACTCCTGCGAACTTCGCTTTCTACGCGTCTATAAACCGTCTGGTGACAATTAAATGTTTCTGCTAGTTTTGCAACTGTAATAGTTCGAAGAGCAACTTTTCCATCGTCTAGCAAACAATTGTCTCAATCTGATAAAGATTTTTTTCAAAACTAAAAATTTAAAACTATAATTTTAACAACTATAGATCGCGGTTTTATATTTTTCGACAGCGTTTAAATCTCTAAAAAAGAGTCGTTAAAAATTAAAACCATGCGTTCTGTGTGTCACTTTGTGATAAAACATTAACAACGCCGATAGTTTTTTATTGTCTATGTTGTTCCCTACTGCGTTTCGAATGCTTAGATATATTCTACCTTTGTTGACATTCATTGAAGTTCGCGAAGCGGAAATTGTCGTGATCGAACTGAGAGATACTTCGCCGTGCAACAAACTCACCGGGATTGCGCGCGTGCTCAGTACGTAAAGAGTTTTCCGCCACCTGTCAGTGTTTCTAAACCATTTCAAGGGAACAATGAACAGTGACACGAGTGATAGCGCGTGGTCATTTCGCACCGAGAATCCGATATTCCACGAATGTAACATTGGTACTTTCCGCCTATCAGCAGGTTTTCTTTCTCATGATAGTATTGCTGTGCTTCGTATTGAAAACTTAATTGTCGGCTGTTTTAAACGAGTAATCGATTTTTATTCGTCATAAAAATTATATTCTCAACATTAAGTGACGTCGTTAATTTGAAGCAAATGAAGTGTGTGGATCGTTACGCGGAAATACATATATGTTGCACAATAAGATCTATGTTACACAATCAATGCGTATATGTATGTACACTATTTAAACACACGACACGCTAAAAAGCAGTGGGGTGTTGTTTTGCTCTCATATTACCGTCTCTCTCAATCTTTCATTGTCAACAACGCCGATAAGTAACCCATTGACGTTTTCACTGTCTAAACAATAAAAAAAAGTTGAAGATAAAAATTATATACGTATATATTTGCATAAAGTAATTTTTTGATAAAATACGAATCACAGTGATCTCTTGTAAAAAGATCCATTGACATTAGAGAATTAATAATGAGAAGACGATATTCCTTCTCTTATCTTACTGTTCCGAACATTTCGATTGAAAACCTTCCGAATTTCCCGGCCGTCAGTATCAGCGGATTCGCGGAGCGATGCACGACGAACATCAAATCCTTCGCGCTTTACGATTTCTTTTTTTTTTTTTTTTTTTGCGCGCGCATACAATGCCCGTCTACTCATTCCGCGTCGAAAATTTTTTTTACCTCTTTCGCGAGTCTTTCGGCCGAATAGCAATAAATATACAAGTTCATTAACACAAGAACGACGTAGAACATGAGGAAAACTAGTCTGAAAATCGAAACTTCCAACTGTTCCGTTATCATCTGAAAAATAACACGTTGTGTGATTTAAACCGCGCAATTTTTTTTATACTGCACTCACTTTAAAATTTCAAATGTATTAAATTAAATTGAACGGCGTGTAACAATTAATATGGCGCTCATTTTACGATCATTTGTTAATTACTTGCCGTGTGAAGTTGAAAGGTTTGAAAACACAGTTGAAAAGTGAGCGCCAGCATGTGCACGAGTAACACCTCGCTGTAGCAGTGGTCAATTATCTTTGCGTTCCTTAAACATTTGCACTTGCAATATAATTTACATGGTTGGAGTTTATATATTATTGCCGATATCTTTCGATTTACTTGCGTTTTACGTGCAATTTTGCAAAGTAAAACTTTTACTGCGCGCGGCAAACGCGTGGAAAAATTAATTTTTTCATTTTGCAATTTACAGTGTGCGAAGCGACTCGACTCGAAATTCTGACAAACCTAATGAGATGTTCGTGGCGCGTAACGATCGCGGCCAGACCTTCCTTGAATTTCGAAGAGGATGCAGATTTGTCGACCAGATGATTCAGCTTTCTTCGTAGAATGTTCAATTGCGCGCATACGTGGAGCACGAGCGCCGATACGAAACTGTCGACGGTGCAGTTAATGAGACCTGTGTAAGCACCGCCCGAGAGCTGAACGAGGAAGGTAATTTCGTAATTCGGAGTCTTCTGAACGTTGTAGGGATAGGAGAACCGATAGACGATAGGTCGTTGCGGCTCGTGCATGCTCCGATAGAACTTGAGGAAGTTCAGGCACAGATAAGACGCGTACCCGCTCGTCGCCAGCACGTAGCATCTAAGGGACAAACTTCTGCCGCGTTTCGCAAGCTTCAACATTACATCTCGTTCCCAGGTGTTCTTCGAAGTTATCCAATCGTCCGCGACCGATGTGATCAGCGTCCGAAGTGCTCGCAAATCGAACGAAAAGTAATCGATTGATATGCGGGTCAGTTTTTAAATAAGGTGTTTTATAAAATATATCAATACTGTGCGGCGTAATTTAAGTCGGTAATTAAAAAAAAAAAAAAAACATTTTTTCTGTACGCGTTTCTTACTGTACAACTTACTTCCGCCGTGATACAAGGTGACGATCAATTTGCACAACGCCATCAAGCTAAAGTTCGCGGAGGCGATGTGCTGCACCACCAGGGTCTCGTTGCCCCACGCGCGAATCATGTTGGTTAATTGCGGTATGATCACGTAGAAGCTTAAGATGCATGTGACAATCACGAATCGTAAATTGGGCCGACGAGCGTCACTCGAAGGAACGAGCAAATCAGGCCACACGCCTAGCAATCGCAGACATGGGCGACTCAGACCGAACGTGTAGCTTAAATCTAAAAAAACAAAAAATCGATTGCAGAAATATTGTCGCTTAATTTATAAATTGTTATTGTTTTATTTATGTATTACTATATTTTTTTTATGATCTATATATCTGCTGTGCGATACGTCTCTATGTGGAAGGGAAGTGGGACGCTATTCTACGCAGCACGACGGAATATAAGGTTTTAGTTTCCTAGAAACGAAAGGTTTTCACAAAAAACTTCACCGGGAGAGAAAGAAAATCATAATTTCTCTGCGAACATCCCCGAGAAGCAACTTTAATTCGTGGGGCCAACTTTTGCTCGAAAAAAAAAAAACCTTTATCGCACACGTCGTGAGAGAAAATTTTTTTTTGCCAGCTACAAAGTTGAACATCAACTTTTGCGAACTTCGCTGCGAGATAAAGTTCCGCGGAAAGTTGTGTATACCGCTTGCAACATGCGGTCGTTTTTCTGTAATTTCGCAACGAATAATTCAGAGAAAATAATTGCTCGTCGGAAACAAAAGTCGTGTTTGCTGCTTCATCCCCGTCTTCTGTGCGTTTATAATCACGCATTTTTACGTAGCAATTGTACATAAAAATTGTACATATCTTTGTTGTATTACATAAATTAAGAATTTTTTTTTTTTTTTTTTTTTTTTTTTTTTTTTGTTTTACTTTTAACCACACATCGAATGTAGTACTTCAATCATTTATTCGACGAAGTAACTTTGTCTCGGAGACGTGGAACTTAAATAGAAAAATAAATAGAAGCTAAGGACAATTTAAATAGAACGCGAAATCTAAATGATAACTGAACTGAAGTATAATTAACACATTCTCTCTCTCTCTCTCTCTCTCTCTCTCTCTCTATGCTTCATCACAGAACACTAGTATTTTTTTGTCCGATGCGAACACTCGTCCACTTCTTATCTACTTCTTTCTCGCCAGGACTTGCATTCTACCTTCGTTGACATTCATCGCTCACGAAGTAGAAATTATCGTTTGACTGAAGTGCTCGCCGCGCGATTCTACTCAACCGCCGTGATTTCGCGCTTGCTCAGTTCACGTGAAGGCGTTATTAACCCGTCACCGATCTGCCAGTATCCCTGTAAACCCCTTTCGGATAACAATCGATAACGGCCGCGAGTACAGTTGCACGTAATCATTCGCGCGTTTAATCGCAGAATATTTTGTGAAACGCAATATTAAAGAAATCGTGTGCTTTCTCGGAAAATTGTCTCCGGTCGATCGTATTCTCGTGTGAGCATTGATCCTTTGATGTCAGCCCTTTCGAACACACGCGAAGAGCTAGACGTCACCGAATCAAGAGCGGGATTGTGGTGCGACAATAAAAGACACGTGTCGTAAAAAAAAGACCATCATTTATTCGATAAACTTACAGCCACGATACCGTACGTGTACAAAAGAGCGAAAATAAATACGTATAATGTTTGCCAAACGGATTAGCAATCGCGTAAAAAAAAAAAAAAAAAAAAAGATCGCTTGTTCCCCGACGTCGAAATAAATTCATCATCTCGGTAATACGCCAGTACGAAATTGGGGATTATTTCGGAAAGCGGGGAGAATTACATGACGTAAATCGAAGCGATAGATCGATTTCGCGCGCACAAGCGCGACTAAGAAATATCGCGTGAACATGTGAGTAATTATGCGTGGGGAAACGCGACGTATCTCTTAACGAGCTTACGCGTTTCTCTCTTAATTATTATTCTCTATACGCCTAATCGTCTAAAAATTAGAATTACGAGTGAATAATTAAATAAAATCGCCTCGATGGCAAGTATGTACAATGTATAATATGTTTGACTCGATGGCGACTTGAACTCGGCAGCGTTAATTAACGCGCGGCAATCAAATTATGCACTTTCCCGACAAGTATACGTAAACACATTTTCATTCGCGAATCTCGCGAACAAAATTTGCGAGTTTGTGTGTGCGCGCACACACACACACGTTAGTTTTCAGGTTTCTGTGTTCCAAAATTCACTGCCAGTATTTAAAAAAAAAAAAAATCTAACGCGTTACGATACAATTAAGCAACTGTCTCCAATCACCGGACATTTATTAATGAAATAATTATTAGATACTTAAATATTAAACATAGCAATTCTCAACGTTTCAAATATTTTTTAAGACGTTTTTTTTTGTGTTACAGTAATTCTCTCGTAATTTCACGTACACAGAAAAATATTTTGCCATTATACGGGCAGCGAGAAAAAGTTTGCTGAATCTCTGCTGGACCTTTGTTTTATCGGCAAAAACCATTTTGTTGGCAAAACAAAACCTTCAATGGGCTTGGCAAATTTTTCTTGCTGGCTCAAGCAACTAATCTTTCAGCAAATCTTTTTTTTCTGTATATTTATACGTTACATATAAATACTTTACGTTGTGATTATTTAGTTATTTGTTTAATAAATGTCTGACCGCTCATTGACGGGTATCTTATACTATTTTCGGTGCCGGCGGTGAATCTCTCAAAACACAGATTCCCTATTCTTTTTTTTTTTTTTTTTTTTTTTTTTTTTCTAAAAGAAGACGTTGCCGGGCCTCGCCTGCGGACACAGAAAGCTGGAACAGTCGTGTCGCCGGACAGCGTTCATGACCTCCTCAAAGTGACTGGACACGTGACCGGCCGCTCCGGGCTGGATTCTGCAAACGATTAGCGGATCGTTAGAAAGTCGGAG
Organism: Pseudomyrmex pallidus; assembly: GCA_014825455.1. Classification (NCBI taxonomy): domain Eukaryota; kingdom Metazoa; phylum Arthropoda; class Insecta; order Hymenoptera; family Formicidae; genus Pseudomyrmex; species Pseudomyrmex pallidus. The sequence goes on along the minus strand of QVNV01016401.1, from coordinate 11,823 downwards.
ACACACCTCGACAAATGATCGACACCGTACGCGGCTAATTACTAATTAGGCGCGCGCTCGATCGCGAAGTTTTTAACCCCTCGTCGCATTCCGTTAATGACTACTCGCTCCAATTAACGCGCGTTGATTTTTCCTTTTTTTTTTTTCCCCAAGACGCGGTGAAAATGTACGCAAGTTGCTCCGAATTACGCTCGCAATAATAATAATTAATTAAACGAGCAATCAATTTCAGAAAAATCTCGCGATAAGAACAAATATAATTTTCTTTACAAAAGTTTCAATTGCGATAAGTGGAAATTGACGAAGAGGAGAGACGTTGCTTTTTTCGCTCGTTATTCCAAGTCGCTATTTTAATTCGCTAGTTTTAGAGATGCGATTTCGCGCATCGTCCCGTCAATTCTCATCACGTATGAGAACTGCTCGTTCGCGTGCGTTACAACACGGTTACATGATATGAACGCTGCTCTCTCATCGCACCGTACACGGATGCGCGCGTTCGCACCGAATCAAATTGAATAATAGGCGTTTCACATGTTTCTGTTAGCGCGGGAAACGCCCGATAAATGCCGTACTTGTCATTAACAACTCGCTCTCGAATAACAAGCACGTAACGTGCGTCTCTCCTCAAGATCTGATACGTTACGCTGCGAACTCAGCGCGACTCTCAAAGAGTCCTTTTCGAAAGACGTCGACACTTTGATATTTCGAGAGCATTTTGTTACACTTTCATATATTTCTGTGTATGTTTTTTTTTTTTTTTTTTAAATAACACTCGAAGTAAAATTTACTAGATTATTTTCCACACACACACACAGTAGAGAGATTTACTCCTTTCTCTCACTGTAAATTTTATAAGAATGTTTGTGGTGACGAAATAATTTTAATACAATTTTATAAAATTGTTACGCGTTGAAATATTATTTTACTCGTTACAATAATATATTAATATTCTCAATATAAAAATTTGAAGAACGCGTATCGCCGTTAAATAATTTTCCCAATATTTTTATAATAAAACTTACGCACACAACCAGAGAGAAGCAAGTCTCTCTTTTGCGCGGAAAGTAATCTAATAAATTTTGCTCCAGGTGTATTATTTATGAGTTTTTTTTTTAATACAAAGTATATCGCGACGGTACGAATCAGAAAAAGAAAAGGCAAACCAGAATTATACACGCGCGAGTGGTGGTGAAGGTTAAAATGGCGAACACGATCCGTCCGGTCTTTTCCTCGGCTTTCGATTTTTCTTCTTCCTCCAGCAAGACGCGCGCGTCTGTGTGTTTTCTTATCTCTCTCTCTCTCTCTCTCATTTTCTCGAATTGTCTTCTTTTTATTCTATTACACGTAGCGCGACCGGCGCGATAGCAGACAAGACGCAGCGTGTGCATATAGTGAAACTGTGCTAAGAGGTAAAAGTCGAATCAGTCAGTAGGACGTCGTCGGCGAAAGCTGAAAGAAAGTTTATCCACGAACTCCGACTGTGTAGTTCCGTCCGACTGTTATCGGCGCGCGAATCCGGTGATTCGCTTCGAATATATAACCCGATAGTTTCCGAACTGAGTTCAACAGCAAAATTAATGTAAAACTACGAAAGCGCAACAATATTTATTTCTTTTTTTATTTAGATCGTAATTTTTCAAATTGAATTTTCACTCGGAAAATGATGTCACAGAAATATTTTTACAAAAAAAAAAAAAACCAAGCGCTTAATTGACAAGCGAAACAAATACTCACAGTCTCAACAAAGCCGCCATCTTTTTCTCCATTAGCATCGCAGCGTCGGGTCCTCTCTGGATCATCGCGTCGCAAAATATTTTTTTCGCGCAAGGCGTGTTGGTCCAGTCACCTTCGATATGAGCGACTTCGGCCACCTCGGCGTTCTCCAGATTTTGCAGCGCGTCCACAAGTTCCTGGTCGCTCTCGACGCTACGTTTGCGCCTGCCGTTGTCTTCCTTCTGAAAGTCCGCGTCGTTCTCCTCGTCTTTTTCCTTTTCACTCCGTTGTCTGTTGTTTTCTCGTGGCGTTGACGCCACGTTATTATCGATCTTCGCGCCGTTCTCCAACGCGTTCTGATCCAACGTGTGATCCGCTCCGACACGTCCAGGCGGAATCCTCGAGCTGTCCTCGACGATCAAAATGGAATCTTCGTTCGAGTGTTTCTTCTTGCTCTTCGGAATCAGAAATTCGGTGATGTCGACGCGACTCGAACCGGCGGGCAGATCGATCTCAACGATCTCGCTGATGGAATCCGCTCCCTTCCTCTGAAACCGTTTGTCACGCACCAGATTTCTCATCTCGGTCTCCGTCTTGAAAATGTCCAGATAATCGAGACTTCGTTTTCGTCTACGTTCGCCGACGGTTTCCACGTACTCGCCCTCGTCCACCACTTGCTTGCTCTCTCTGTTCTCGGTTCTCTCGGCGTTTTGTTTGTCCTCTTCCAGCACCAGGAATACTCCGTCACTGTCCGCCGAATCGGCGCTCTCGTCCTCCGTCGCTTTAGCTTCCCGAGGAACGTTCTGCAGAACGTACAGCGTCTGCAGAACGTTCGCTGCTCCGTTCGATCCCTCCGAGTTCTCGATCGTCCTCAGATACGATCCGTCTTCCAGGGCTCGTTTGTGCTCGAGATCGAGGTCGTCGGGCGCGTTCGATCGCTTCAGCACGTCGACGTCGAGATAACGACCGACCGCGACGGCGCCTATGCCGAGAGCGGCGCCGGACGCGACCAGACCCAGAGCCGGTATCAGAATGCTGGTGCCCGACGCCACCGTGCCGATCTTGTCCTGCGCCTCCTGGCCTCTGGACAGACCGAGGTTCTGCGAGATCTTGTGCGTGGCCTCCACGAGCGGATCGATCACCGGCCTGGTGAACTGCGAGACTCTCTCGACCCCGGTGGAGAACTGATTCTTCAGGTTCTCCGAGATCTTCACCCAGAACGGCGGCTCGTTCGGCCGTTTCAGGCCGTAGAAGTGCTGATTCGGATAGTAGTTCTTCACGGTGTAGCTGTCCACGATGTTCTTGTCGTTCAGCACGTACTTCTTCTTGTAGCGCTGCTCGGTGGTGGTCGTGAACGAGTGCTGATTCTCGGGGAAGTTGTCGGGTCGTCGTTTCTCGTTCTTCAGAATCTTCGCCGGCTGCACGCCCAATTCCGGATGCGCGTACTGTAGAACCGGCGCGCGCGCGCCCGGTTTCAGAGCCACGGGGGCGATGGTTTGACTTTCGATCGGCGTGTAACGCTGCGAAATCGGATAGTTCGCGATCCCGTCCGGGTGCAGCATTCGCTTGTGAACGCTCGCGCGATAATGATCGTTGCGGGGCTCGTAAACCTCGGCCTTCAACGCCTCGTTCTTGTAATTTCTCGGATCCCACTCGAAGTAGACGTTGCGCCCGTTATCGTCGTAATTACGGCTGTATCTGCGATAAACGAAATTGAAAAAAAAAATGTCGAGAGTGTCTCGAATCCAAGCGATTTCATACAATGACTGGTAACGCGTCTGTATATTTTTATTGATAAAAAACATTGCGGTGAAAATTTATTTGAAAACAATTTAAAATCGATTGAATTAATATTTCAAATATATTATTAAATATATTAGTGGGAAGAGTGATGTGGCAAATTTCGCTCATTTTTTGGACCTCGAATTTCAAACTTTTTTTTTTTATGACAAATAGTATTATTCGATGAAATATTAATCACAGTAAAATTTCAAGATGAGCAGGTTCCGGAGATACAAGGGGATGAAAGTGATGATTTCCAGTCAGAGTGTATTGCATAAGGAAGAATATGCGCGTGGCTGAAGTTCATGTAATGTTGAGGGTATATTCCGTCGAATGGATCATCTATGATCCATTGGACATATCCAATATTACATTTTTTGGTTAATCAAATTTTAACATCTTGATGGAATCGGCAATTGGAAACAAAATGAAGATCGATATATCGATATGCGATATATATCGAAATTCGATATATATCGATTTGCGATATTACGATGTTTGCGTAGAAAAATCTTATTCCTGCTCAAAACGGCTCTTCACATCTGCGGAACCGCGTTTTTATGCTCATCTTGACATTTCTCTGGGATTAATGTTCCATCATACTATTCGGCGTAAAAAAAAAGTTTGAAAGTCGAGGTCCGAAAACTGGGCGAAAAAACACAGGTCTTTCTGTGCCATTACTCTTTGAAATTTAATTCTTCAACAAATTCGCACAGTTTCATATAAAATTTACCTTCGATTGACATCCTTGAAGAATTTCTCGAACTTCTGTCTCTTCTCTGCGCCGTCGGTGGAATAAGGCCCGACAGAGGGCTGCTCGCCGGTGATCGCGGGACTTTCCTCTTCGGCAGTCACTAACTTGTTATTAATAACTCTGGCGTTTCTCCAGATCTGTATTTTGTCAATGGGATCGTCGGGCACCCTCGTGCCGTGAATCACCGGCGTGCCGTCGCTGTCCAGCGACACGGACGATCTCTTCGGCACGGCTTTAACGTTGACCTCCGACCGGATGGTCACCTCCGGCGGCACGTGCTTCCCGTCTCTGTTTTTCGACAAGTTGGCGCCGATATTCGTTCTCGTGGAGGGTCGAGACTGATGGGGTATGTACGTGTAATAAAAACCTCGCTCGTTCTTGCTTCCGCTCTCGTTCTCGAGTTCGAGATTTCGCTGAGCCCGGTCCTGGAAGTTTCTGGCGAGCACAATACCGCCGTTGATCTCAGGCTTGTTGAACCTGCCGTAATTCGTTCTCTCTTCGATGGTTTCTTGCGGCGGCAACGGCTTCCAGTTGCGATATTCCTCGACTTCGTCCTCCGGTTCCTCCTGCTTCAAGACTCTTCCGTTCGCGTCCAGCGGCGTCCAATTCCCGTAATCGATCGCGGTGTCGTTGACAATCCGATTCTTCTCCGAAGGCATCGCCGTCTGATCGGTCTGAACGGCGTCGTTCGATTTCTCATCGTTCAACTCGGACATTTTCGAGAACGTCGCTTTGATTTGTTCCACCTGCGCTTTCTCGAGCCGTCGGACTTCTTCTTTCTTCTTTCTGGCTTCGTCCCCCTCGTCGATGACTTTCGTCTCGTTTTGGACGCTCGCCAAAGAAGAATTATTAGTCCCGTTCTCGGCTGTGACATTCGACTCTTCCTGCGGAATTTTCGGCACGGAATTTGAGTTGTTGAAGGCGAACGACGACTTGTCTCGACGCTTGACGATCAGAGTGGCCAGGTTTCCCTCGCTCGTTCGCACCTTAAGCTCCTCCGTCTCCCCCGGGAGACTTCGGGAAACCTTTAACATCGTTCTCGCGTATCCTGGCTTGGGCAGTTCGCCGCAGGCGCTCAGCGCCAATGTCGCGAGAAGCAGAAGAGACGTAATCTGAAACAGACAAGATCGAACCGCGTGCGATAAAAAATTCCGCGCTCGCGCGAATCTCGCGACGTTTTCTCGCTAAGCTGCGTTGCATTTCTCGACGTGTGCAGTTTGGAGAAATTTTCCAGTGGAAGAAAAACAGAAATAAAAATTAACTCTTGGAGAGATCGGCATTTTTTTTTTACTGAAATCTTGTGAATTTGATATCCACACTTATAAACATATATATTGTATATTTTATAAACATATACAATATTGTAATAATCCAAACTAAGAATATAAATAAGTCTTATGAGCCGATCGCAGGATGTTGTGCGGAAAATATGCGTATATATATATGCGTACATATATATAATTATATATTGTTATAAAATATATATTGTATATATATATTTTATAACACTATATAATTATAATTATATTAAATATATATTTATAAAAAACATATATTATAAAATATATATTGTATATTTTATTTTATTGTATATTGTATATTTTATGAAAATTTATGGAGCCTGTTCAGAGCCTGCGGTCCTCTAAGAGTTAAAATTAATTATTTCAAAACGGTCTTTTATCAGAAAAACAAAATTTACGTAATACTATATTTTGGAAGTAAATACTTGAATAATTTTCAAATAATTTCTTTGCATTAGAAAATTCTATGTTTTTGCTGTCAGCGATTCAAATGTAAAGATGAAACAATATGCGTAAAGACGAGATCGCGAAACATTTTAATTTTTTTTTTAGGTGCGTATAAAACTTGTTCGCTTCACGACGACCAATTGTTTGATAATTTCGCTGACACTTGGGGTGACGTGACGCTTCATCAAAGATATTGCGCGTCGTAATTCTTGCGCGAGCACATGCAGCATTTGGTGTTGCGTACATACGCGATTGCGTCGCGGCGATTGAGGAACAGCCGCGGGTGCTTGGAATGTGAAATGAGTTTGAAAAAGGTTTTTGAAAGTTTCACGGCCTTTACACCGTGAAAGCTCCCTAGAGGAGGAAGCTTCGTCTGCGCGCGCGTTCGTTCGCACAACGCGCGATAAGAGAGGAAGAAACGCGTTTCGAATTTTCGCGATGGAGAAGAATATTGCGATGTCGAAATCTCGATACACGTCCGCGAAATCGAATCGAACGAGTCATCGTTCGGCGTTCAGAGAGAAATTTAATAGCTCTCGAAGATTGCTCGCGGATTCTTTCCCGACATTAGAAAATAGCAATGTAGTAACCGAGAACGGACGGGTTACTTTCTATTATCAAACTTGACGATTACCCCCGATTGAAATTACATGCGCATCTGTCTTCCCCCTTCCGTTCTGTAAAAAAAAAAAAAAAAAACAATTACGGCGAAATTAAACGACGGACAGACATAACGGAACGCATCACGCAAATATATACACGTGGAACATTCAAAGTCGGCGGGTCAAAACGATCCGTTCGGAATCGAGCGAGCGCGCTTATTATTCAATTCGCGCTATCGGTCATCTCGATTGGCGAGCGTTTCGAGATCACATCCACAACAATCGCCGTCGACGACGATCTCTCGTTGAAACGGCAGCAAACGGGCATCTGTGCCGGCGGCGTTGACGGTGGAAAAAAAATACTTTCTAATCGCGCGCACGCGGCGCGCAAACATCAAGGCAAAATGAAATAAAATCGTGAAAGGTGATTCTGGACCGCGCGCTTCGCCCGCAAGTGAAATGGAACGACATGCTTTCCCCGTGCACGTTTAGTGCCGCGATACTGTATGTACACGCGTGCACTAAAACTCGTCTATACGGTCGGTGCGTCCCGTGCCGTACGCGTCAGCGCGCGGAGTACGCGAGACGATCCACTTTTTCCATTCGAGTGACTTTCGATCGCCGATTGTCAACTGTTAATGTCCCGACGGAAACAACGCGGCGGATTGTTCTTTAATAATCGGCCGCACGTTATTTCGCCGTTATTGTTGTGAGAATTGAAGTAAAAAATATTTTACAAAATTAAAAAAAAACTCAGCTCTTGTATACGTCGAATAAAATTGACAAATTTCTTTGCAGATAAAATTAAATAAGTTTATTAAATTAATAGGCCAATTGGAGGCGCACGAGAGACAAATTAATTAACGGAAGATTGTCTCCCTTCGTTTGTTGTGCTTCTTGGAATTATTCGTTACGATTGCTATCTCTCTCTTTTTTTTCTGATGAAATTATTTTATCTCGAGATTAAACAATTCGGAAATTATTTCTCAACGCACCGAAGAGACACGCGGAGGCTACAGTTCATTTTTTTCTTCGCACTTTTCAGGTCGGATTTCACCGTGTGTGTGTGTGTGAGACAAAATCTCGGCCGGTTTAATTCCGATGAACTGGTGTACGCATTAAAGTGCATCACGCGCTGGAAGAAACACACATGATACAAACGATGTTACGCGTGGCACCGATGCACGTCACCTACGGTTTCCGCTCCAGAAAGTCCACAGGTCGACGTTAATTGCACGGCAATTACAGTCGATCTAGATCTTAATTTTTTTTTTTTTTTCCGATGTCGCCCACGCGCTCAAAGCGCGTCGACCCGCGATTTCCGTGTCCGATCGATTATGCGCGGATGCCCGCGGGTCAAAAGGATTGATCGGCGCGATCGATTCGCGCGCGCGGATTTTCGTTCACGGTTGCGCGTTGTTACCGAGCCGATGGCGAGCCGAGATAAGTATCCTCGTTTGTGTATACACGCGTATACATTTACGTAAGAAGCGACGGCTTATCCTTTCTTTTCTCGCGGATTAATTAATTAATTAAAGTCGTTCTCCTTAGCTTCGTCTCCGACATTTCGCATTCATATGTGAGCTTCACAGGCGATTGTGCGAGATATCGCGCCCGACAAATATGTGCACGTTATCAATTACACTTCCTCTTAATTAACCGTCGATCACTTAACACAAAATGCTCGCAAATATTTAACAATCAGGGATTATTAAATCGAGGACAATTTGTTTTTTCACAAAGAAAATCTTTTTTTGATGCAAAAGCAACTTGAATATATGAAAGTTGAAATGACGATGAGACTGCAGACGTGCGATCGCGTAGTTTCTTGTTTCGCGATGTTTTCAACTGGAAATGTACATGGCACTGTGGAAAATAAAGACCGGAAAGAAGTGAGTTTACCTGGCATCTTCCCATCATGTTTCTCGAGAGAATCTTCCTTCGGCAACGTCCGAAAAAAAAAAAAAAACGATAAAATATACGACGAGAACTTGACAGAGTCCGGGAAGGATCTATCCCTCACAGGATCGCATAATAATTCGCGAATAATCACCGGATTGTTGTTTCGCGTGAGGAGAACGCGAAAAGACTTCTTCTCTTCGATTTGACTTGAAGATAAATAGAAGAGAAGAGAACGCGAAACGATTCGTATATATCTCCGACGAGGTTCCGCTCCTACGCACCTGTTGACTCCCGGAATATCTTGGCGAGACTGACGGACGCGCACAGCCGTTGGCTCCTCGTGCGCCCGACCGACGGACGTAGGAGCCGAGACTTCTCTCCGACCTACTTCTCCTTCGCGCCTTCGCCTTCTTCCGTGGCCGCGCGAAACGTCCTCGCTTTAACCCTTTCCGGGTCCTTTCCGTCAGATTTTTTCGAATCAGTTGCGAGGAAAGAAATTTATTATTTGACGACGCGGAGAGATCGGTACAATTGTCGTTAGAAAATACCGCTACTCTCCCACGTGAATGATCATAGTGGGAGAGGGGGGAGAGATTGCGCGATTCGGAAGAGTGGGAACGTGCAACGAAATACGCGTGACATATTAACGTTTATTGATTTTTTTTTAATAAAAAATAAATGATTTCTGTTTGAATGTTCCGAGCAGAAGAGAAGGATCAAGTTCTGCAGAGAGTTTTTTTTTTTTTTTTTTTTAGAAATTCGAAATCAATCAGTTTGCGACGCTGCGACTTTTTAATTTCCTCATATGGTCGTAAGAATCGCAGAGAAGAGAATCCGCGTAATTTGCAAATTACCGACTCGCCGTTGAAACGTCAACGTTGCTATTGTGTGTGTGTGTGTGTGTTGACCTGTATATAAAAATTATTGGAAATATTTGCGTATAAAAAATGTGTGTGGATATATTTTTTTTTAATAATTAGATAATTAATAGAATAATTGCGACCGTGAAAAAAACCGACCGTTTTAATCGGGACCGAGAGAAATAGAGAGAGAGAATCCTCCCGGGACGTTTCTCTCCGCGCGTTTAAATTGCAATTTTATTTATGCCGTGACGAAATTAATTTGTGGAAATAATGCGACACTTCCGTTTGCTCCAATTACCCCGGCCATTGCGAGACAAATTTGCATATTCAGGACGACGATTGGGCCACGTCATTACATCTTTATCTCCAGTTTCTTCTCCTCTTTAAATACTTTCTCGGTGCTCGTATTTCGCGCTTCATTTCTCAACTTTGCACCACTTTCATTTCTCGGACTCGGGGAGGCTCTCAGAGATTTTCGGATTGCAAAATTGCTTTTAGCAACGTTCTTGCACGGTCTTATTTTCGACCGGTCTGCAAAAAAATTATTTAAATTCTAGGATCGCGAGTTCTCTCGTCACGAAGTCTCGAATTTAATATTTATAATTCTCGACCTTTGCGACTTGGATTTTTTTTTTTTTTTTTTAGATTGCAATCTTTGATTTTTTTTGCGGTAACAGCTTCATCAAGAAAATTTTCTTTCAAAGTATATGTGCGCGCGAGCCCACGACCGCGATCGCTGTGAAGTCTTCTCTCTAAATTATCTCATTGTTAGAACAAATCGCAACCGTAAAAATGTCACCGTTTTTTTAATTACAACAATTCCCGAACGCGAATCCAAGATGAAACAAAAGAATAATAGTCGGACGGATCTCTCTCTCTCTCTCTCTCTCTCTCTCTCTCTCTAATGACAATGTTATAGCGGCTCGCTTCACGCACCGTTTCAAACATTTCTAAACCGGTCTTATTTTACTTGGCACGCGTTTTAATTAAATTTGCACACTCGCTCGACAACAACCTCGGTGACGTATCGCATCTTGTAAATGCAATCATCGCGCGCGCGCGTTTCGGGAACGCTAAGTGATTGAATTATCTCCTTTCCATCGTCCACTTATGGATTAAATAAATCATGTCAAACGCGATATATGTATATTGCTCTTTTTTTTCCGCTCGAAATGACTCATCAGAAAGACGGTAAAATGGTAATTATCGCATCTCGCCGCGCGTTTTCATTGTCCGTGTCGTGAAACGCATCTCTCCTTCTCTCTCTCTCTCTCTCTCTCATCCCTCCGTTCTTTCATATCGCTTTAGCGAGTTTTAATTATCGGGCGCGCCACCAGATCTCTATCACGAAATTCCTGAGTCGCACGAAACTTTTCGTCGTCTCGGCAGCGGCAGCAGCCGGTTTAATTTTCAAGTTCACGAACGAGACGCGCCAGGCCGGTTCGGCGGCGGAGAACCGGAAGAGACGCGCGTTCCTCCTCGCGAGAGAGGTCGAGGCGAGTTCAGAGACCCACCAGTGAAAGTCGATCGGTTAAATGACGGCGGCGATGCACACACCTGTGTAACGTCCTATTCTTCCTTTGCCCGCGGATATCACGTGTTCTCTTCTTTCTGACAAAATCTCTTTTGATTTTTTTTTCCTTGATTTTGCTTCGAATCGACAAACGACGACGAACATTGGTTGCGTCATTTGTCAAATTCTTCCAACGAAATATTTATTATTGTCAAGACCAAGAGTAAAAACTTTCACCTGCTTACCATTGTAAATGGAGTCTTCGGTGAAATTAGGCTCGTTTTTGAATTAATTCACAGTGTGGGAATCCACAGGAATCTTTGGAAACACAATGTTTCCGCGGACACTTAGTCCTCGTGTTTTTTTGTTTTTTTTGAAAATGCGATATCTTAAAAACTCAATACGAATTTCTAAAAAATAAACAATATCAAAACCAATGTTATTTTCTTAATTTAAAATGTTGAGCAAAGTCCCGAGAATTTTTACAGATTTTGTTGCAACGTTATAAAAAATCACGTTGGCCATAAAGGGTTTACAGAATTAGGGTATAAATACATTCGTGAAAGAAAAATACAAAGCGTTTGTTATAGCGAGACAACAAATAAATGTAACAAAAATCAATAGATATATTTCGAGCAAAAATATACGTTACGCAAATTTGAGCAAAAAACTTTTAATCGTGTTGTTATTATTTTGTGCGAAGATCTTTTGATTGAAACTTTAATTGCGTTCACAAACATATGTAAAATATCTATTTCTGCTCGAAATATCTTTGTTGTTGCATTCACACAGTCGTGGAATTTTTACACCTGACTGGATCTTCCAAAAACTACAACTTCGAGTAGGGAAGACCGGGGCTAGTTGTTACACGGGGTTAGTTGTCAAACTGCTATTATCTTGCTTACTAAGTCTTGGAAAATATTGTTCTTTTTATTGTAAGTTGCTA
>QVNV01016385.1:0-12897 GCA_014825455.1 Pseudomyrmex pallidus | reverse complement strand
TGTGTGTGTGTGTGTGTGTAACATACTTCTTGTTCTTCGGCGTAAACACTTTCCCTCGCTGGAGTAGGAAAGACCCTTTCAGAAAATGTTATATTAATAGTCCCATTTCTTCTAGGAAGCGGAACTGATTTTGCAGGTTCATCAAATATTCGGCTCATTCTGGAATATCGATCCTGTAATATTCTATCAATCAAATCGTGGTCTGACGTCTCTTTCTTCATCATTGAGTAAAATTTCCGTGACGATGTTTTCGTCATTTCCTTAGTTAAACGTCTTGATGATTTACAAGGCGTTTGATCAGAATCTGAACTGCAATTCGATTCGGAATCTTCGAAATTGTTAGAGGTTTCTTCGAGGTTAAAATTCTCGCTTAAAGTTGTTGTTTTCTTTACATTTTCTTTACGTAAACAATTTATTTTTTCTTGGATATTTTTATTGAAAACTGCATCTTCTTTCAAATTCACTTTATTAATTGATTCTGTTTTTGGACTTTCTTTAACAATTGGTTCTGTTTTTAGTTTTTCTTCAGTGTTTAATACTGTTTCCAAATTTTTTTCAATAAGCGAAGTTTCTTTCCAATTTTTTTCGATATTTGATTCTTCTTTCATATTTTCTTTAACAATTAACTTTTTTTTTAGATTTTTGTCACTTGATTCTTCTTTTAATTGTTTTATTGAGTCTTCATGTTGTTTTTTTCCTATGTTTTTACTTAATTTTTTTGTGTTGATTTCATAAAATTTTAAGATACCGAGATCGTCTTTAAACCACTGAAGTGGAGACCTTTTGAAAAAATTCTTCGATTAAATACATAATCCAATCAGACTTAATTTTTCTTAAAAAAAAGTTTTTTCTACATTTTTTCTTTGTTTCTAATATATATAATCAATATATAATTTATTCGTTTACGATACCTGTACTCTTTTCTATTCTTTTGTACTTTCCCACAGATATTGTGAAATATTGGTTGTTCTGCTTTTGACCGCCATTCTTCAAAATCCTGCATTGCAGCTTTTCGATTAGAATCTCTCAAAGATTCTATTTTATTTAATATATTGGTATCCAAATTAATCTGCATTTTTACCGCTTCTTTTTGCAATAGTTGACGTTTTTCTAAAATGCAGTAAGTCTTATACATGTGTTAGCGTTTATTAATTACAAAGTAAACAAAAAAAATTAATTTTATTAATTTATATTCAGTATTTTCTCTCTTCTTACAAAAAGATATCAATCACAAACCTCACCACTTTTAGATTTTGCGCGACTTTCAAAAACATTTTGCATCTTTTCTAAAATTCGGTTTCTAAAATCACGTTTTTCCTCTTTACTAATGTTTCCCATCTCAAGACTTGGCCAATCGGAAGCAATATTTGCTTTTTGTAAAGAAAAAATAGCTTCGGTATCTGCTAAAGTACATTTGCTCTCTTCTTCAAGTACATTTCCCCATAGAAACAGTTCCAAAAGAAAAGGCGAGAAGCTAATCTACAACATGTAGGTAATATTATATGAGCTTGAAAAATTTTGTTTTAACAATTATAGGAAAGGATTGTATATACCTTTACATAATTGTCCATGACGAATAGATTTACATTTTTAGGACAGCCTTTCAGTGGCACGTAAATGATAATTTTTGTTTCTGTCTGTCGCCACTGATAATCTTTAATAATTATTGCAGGCATAATTATCAAAGTTTGAATATTCTATTTCTATAATTCTCGGTTAATTCAACTTATTTGTTTTATGTCTTTATAAATAGAACCTCACTACCTACCTATTCAGTGCGCTATACAAAATATATTGATTACACAAATATATCCAAGCAACCACGAAGCAGGTAAAGAGTAAAAAAAAAACAAAAGACTTAAAACTTTGTGATCTTATATATCGTACGAATTACTTTTAATTAAAACGTTTAAGAGTATTTGTTGACAATACTTTTTGACATATTAAAAAGCTGCCATTTTGCATGTACCTTCATCATTACCATCATCACTATCACTCTCATCGCTACTATTTCCATCGTTTCAATCGGTTTCTCCTTTTTTTCTTTCTGAGCAATAATCTCAAATCAATAAAAACATGTACATGACTCAAATCACACACGATCCGATAAAAGCAATAGTAAAACTATGCGATAACAGTTATAAAAAAAAAGTTACAAAGTTCAAAAATATTTGTGAAGTGAAAAATAAAATATATTGATTTACAATCAATCGTGAAATCTTAACAATATGCTAAACTAAAATCCTACTTTTTTAAAATCGCACAGATTATTAAAACATCACGCAAGAGAAGAGCTTTACTATGTATTTGTTTTTGCAATTAATCGGATCGTGTACGAGGCGCTTCTCAAAATTACGTGGCTAAGTGATTCGTTGAAAATCGGCTATAAAACTTATAATAAATCAGTCAGGTTTCGTGAAAGGTCTGTCCTTAAGGAACGAGGACACATAAATATGAGGACCAGGACTTGAAGAGGATCACAAGATGTAACATGATGAAACAATCTGGAACAGCAATCAAAACATTTTGAAAAGTCGATAGTTTAGGAAATTTTAAGATAAAGGATTTGGACTCAAGGAGGTTGCAAAGGATTTAAAGGTTGAAAAATTCGTACCTCTAAGGATTCTCGAGAATTCAAAATCGATCTGATAATTTACAACATTTAACAACGCGAAGATGATTAAATTCTGAAAATTCTAAGACCAAGAAATATTTTTTTAAGTCCGGTTTCCTCAGTAGTAAGTTCCAATATTCCAAAATCTCTATTTCCAATCCCGAGAAAAATTCAAATCTCAAAATCCTTAGCGAAAGAAAGTAAACGTGAAATTTCATTCTGGATTATCGAAAGTGCAGTAAGACAGTTCCATTGACATTATGTGGCAATATAACTAACATATTAAAAATTCTCGTAAGAAATATGGGCGATTCATTCTCACAGTTCGTTGTGAATGAAACAATAAAAACAACAAGTGCGTGTCGCAGTAGTGGAGGACTTTTCATTAGGGATTTACGATCAAGAAGGGATTATGCTTTGTAAAGTAACATTATGACACTAGTAGTCGTTTTTGTTCTCGCTCTGCGGACACACGCAACTCGCACACACGCATTCATATACACACACATATACATTGATCGTCTCACGTATCATACTCTCGTCTCAGTTACAATTGTCGTTATTAATTATCGCTCAGTACATATATGTATATTTACACATCACACTCCAGAACTCAACATTGCTGGCCGCTCATGACAAAACGTTCAGAAATGTTCAAACTGGAGCAGAGGGAAGTTTAACGCTATTATAAATAAGTATGCGTACGAGGAAGTACGCTTGTCTCTTCTTTTTGAATTCGGCTGCTAGATTACGTTCTATTCCTGTGGAATGTTTGACACTTCTGAGTGTCTTCAAATTTACAAATCTTTGATCTCGCAGCATCCATTTTTTCTTTCTTTCTTTTAATTTTTTGTTTTTTTTTTTTCAAATGTTCGATAATTTTGTGAAAACAAACTGAGGAAACAAAACACAAATTTGTTGACGCTCAGTGCAAAGAAAATTTGCTTAAGCAGATTTAGAGCGAATAAATATTTATAAATTACAAGAAGAGATATACATGTCCGTTTCAATTATAATTATGAAATAATTATAGAGCAAATATATAATACATACATTGTCTCTAACAATCAATTTAAATAATACCGATACTTATTATTGAAACATTAGCAGTTTCTATTATCTTTTTCAAATTACTTATTGCTTTTGTACACTAAACTGTAAAATATAATAATTGTAATTATTTGACGGAGATAGTTTTTTTTCTTATTATTTACTCAATACAAATTTTTGTGTAATAATTTTAATTCAAAGAGATTTTGAAAATTTAAGTAAACTTATTGTTAATTGATCAGAAACACATTTCTAAAGAAAGCAATTTATAATTAATTAATAATTTTTCACGTTAATGTGTGTATATTTATATAAAATTGAAAGAGACAACGCAATTATATATTAATATGTCTAATTGAAAGATAAGATAATATGTCTAATCGTGAAATAAGTTGTTAAACGCAATCGTACAAATAAATAAAGAAAAAACAATACTTTTATACATATATTTATAAAAAATAAATCATGTATATAAATATACGTATAAAAATAAATTATCATATACGTACGCAAAATTTAAAAAATTTGTATTGAAGACACGTTTTATTACACACTTTTTCGCGTTCTCTATACTATATCTAGTAATAAAAACAGCTTACAACTGCAATTGTCCTTACAAAAGAACAATGTATTAAAGCACAAATCAGCCGCTAACGCAGAACTAATCGCCTAACTAGAACGCGATCATTTTGCTTGAACTTTTACACACACACACGCATGCACGCACGCACGCACGCACACACACGCACACGCGCGCACACACACACACACACACACGCACACGTACGCGCTCATTTTTAAATAGTATTAACTGAGAAAAAAATACTTAATAGTGAAAGTAATAAGTATGGCGCGATAACAAATAAATGCAGAGGCGCAATACGCGGCCTTCATTAAAGGAAACAAATTACAATTGAATGGTAGTGGAGTAGTTCAAAAAAACAAAACGCTAGAATATACCGAGTGTCCCAAAAAGAGGCAATTTAAATAACCAATAGAAAGTAATTGTAACAATGTCAATCGTAAATAATTTGAAGTAATTTTATACTTTTAATTTATTATTAGGAAATAATTGAAATTAACAAAAATTAATAACTAATTGTTCTTACAATTAAGCACGATTAAAAGTAGAAAATATATTATCAATAATTAACAATTAGTTACTAATATATTAAATACTTTTTTGTAATTAATTCCTAATAATAAATGACAATAAAAATATTTATTATCATATTTCTTAGCATTTGAATTTTTTAATTATTTTACGTTACTTTTTTAAGTAGTTTTGAGAATAATAAATAGAATAAAATTCTCTTTCAATGAATATGACTGCTCGACGAAGATGACACTCTTTTTCAAAGAGTACGCAGCTTTCTACGCAACACCCTGTATGAAATGGACGGCGTTATTTAAATTTTGCAGTTTTTATTTTTTTTCTCGATAAAACGTAATCCGACGATTTAGATTTTGATATAAAAAATCCGCATCATTAAATCATTCTCCTTAAATTTACCTCTTTTGAGATACCCTGTATATCAGTCGCGTTCGGAAGATTCACACCATTCTTCTCGAATAATTTAATCGATATCGAACGCATCTAGTGCGTTCGCATGCTACTTCTTCCGTGCGGCTTTTTCCGCTTTTCGACGCATTCGTTCGATCTCTTTGCGTTCTTTGCGCTCGCGATCGGCCTGAGCTCGTAACTCTTTCAGCTTGCGTTTCAGATGAGCCTTCGAGTCACCGTAAATCCCGAGAGCCTTCAACTCTCTCGACTCTAAGCGTAGCAGATTACTCCCATTGATGCCGCTATCCAAAAATTGAGGAGAGTAACGTTCTAAACCAATTCCCGCTAACCACTGGCAAACCTAAGTGACATAATATTCCTTTCCTTAGAAGTAAAAAAATACAGACATCATTGACAATAGCAGAAATGAAAGAGAGAAATTATACAATATTTAAAATTATATTGACGAAGTTTTATCAAGCTTTTAACAATCTAAAGTTAAGACGGTTCGTGGAAAAATAAATATTCAATTGTAAATAATAAAGGATTCTTGTAAGAAAATCAAATAAACAGAAAATCAAATAAATACTCACTTGCTCTTTAGACCAATCTGTGACCGGCGCATTTTGCCAAAAATGAGATTTCTTGTCACCTAAACCAAAGTCGCTTAGGTGAGCGGGCAACCAAACTGTGCTCGAATCTATGTTTGTAAGGCATGCATTACGGAAATGAAGTACGATGTAGTGAAATCTTATCACTCTATCAGTAAAAGTAAAAGTTATTAAATGTTTTAAATGTTCACGCCTTAGATATTTAATTAGCAATAGTTTTGTCATCTCATTAATGTTGTTAGTAAAAGTTAAGATTTATAAAAAATATAAATATTTTTAAGTAAACCAATTCACACACTCATGCATCTCAAAAAGCTGCAAAAATAAAGCAAAGATTACTTAAATATAAAGCATTATGATGTTGATATGATATAGAGGAGAATTAGAAAAACAAAAAAAAAAAAAACATTAATTTTGAATTATTTTTATTTCTGACTAAGTGATCAAAGTAAATATTGTATTAAATATGTGGAATATCTAAAATAATACCTGTAATACCAGCTTTCGAAGGACTAGGATCAACGCCAGGAGGACTCACAGAACCGCCGGAAGATAAGCTTGAAGGAGAACTTCCTGGATGGTGCCAAGGAGCTCCTCCACTGGTAATCAAATTTGACGGAGGAATCGACACTTTTTTTGCTAAATACAGAAACAGAATATTTGCAACAAAATCGGATTTTTGCCATTGTTGCAATTGAGTTTGATTTCAAATTCGTATTTCTACTTACCTCTTTGATTAGCCTCGTTAACAGCCTGTCGTATTTCTTCAACAAGATGATGTGTCACCATAGTGGGATCGTTATTATGAGGATTGTTGAGATCAGTGAAGTCTCCGGAGCTCTCTCGCGAAGAATCATTTCCACCAAGTCTTTTTTCTCTTTCTGCTAAAACTTGTTTCAATTGTTCCGCTAATGACGCGGGAGGTCCGCTTAAAGCTACGAAAAGAAATTTGATGTTTTTTTTTCTGAATGCATTGAAAAAATAAAAATTAAACGACACACTTAAAGTAAATACATACTTTTTTGCGACTGGGGCCAACTTTGTTCGGTCATTGCCCTGACTTGCGAGCTGATGGTGCTGTGCTGTCGAATTGCGGTAGGATGTATGGGATCCATATGTGACTTACTCTTGAGTGAGCTGATAGATGAAGTGCTGGAATAGGAACTCAGATTGGATTGCCTGGACGTTAAATCGTTGGGCGACCTGCTACTGTTGTCCTGTGACGTAAGTTTCGAGGAGGAATCGTCATCTGTGTTATCTCCGGACTCATCCAATCCATAGTCCTAAAATAAAATCAGATTTAATTAAGATCCAATATTATATATTATATACACCAAAACTGAAAATTATAAATTTTAGTAAATTTATATAAGAGATCAACAACGTACCGATGAACTACTGTTGCTAAGTCCACCGGATCGTTTGGGCAACTGGCGATTAGCCAAACCACCTCTGCTAGCCAACTCCGCTTTGCTTTTACCAGCGGAATTGTCTAGTAGACGATGGGCTGGCACAGCACGATCCAATTCCTCCTTCACTGGCATCGGCAAAGGCAGTTTTCTCTCTACGGTCGCAGTCTTATCACCGTCGTCCGGACTACTGAGATCAGAAGTTTCTGTATCGGAGAGCTGACAGCTGGTCGACGAAGGTGGCGGTGGCAGTTGCCTGCGAGAAAGTTGCGGTGTCGCTATTCTGGCAGTGGCATTATCGTAGGGCAATCGCACGGGCAGACCAAACCGCCTTTGCGTTTCCGTCAACTCTACCTCCAGTGTAATCACCTAAAATAATTCTTCTGTCAAAATTATCTATTTTCTCCGGCATAATCTGATTGAAGCGCTTGAGAAATACGTACTCTATCTTTGAGACTTTTAACTAACGCGTTATACTCTGTATCTTTTTCTTGCAGTAACTGCTGATAAAATTCGTCTCTAGCTGCTATGTCCGCTCGCAACTCTCTGGCGGCTCTTCTAGCTCTAGCGTACTTCTGCTGAAGAGCCGCGTTCTGCGCCGTTGCCTGAGACAGCATCTCCCTCGCTGCTGACAGATCCTGACGAGCAGTGCCCAACGCTCTTTCCGATTCATGAAGACGCAATCCCGATTCCCGCAATTTAGCTGCATACTCTTCGCTGCCCGCTCCGCTGTTTTCCAGTTCCACTAGCTGTTAATTCATTCATATGTAATACGAAGATTGTAACATGATGTAGAATAAAATTAATACATAAAGAGATATATACCTACTAAACGCGGGAGAAGTTTTTATTATTTAAATATATGTAATACAATATTATAATAAATGAGCAATAATATTTAAAATATACAAAATTTCATCTATTTTACATACAACACATGCAAGAAAATAGCAAAAAAATCTCCAAAGATTAAGTAAAGCACGTTAAAATATAAACACCAAAGAAAGATGAAAAGAACAAACAAATAGCAATACTTTTCAGTGTATTTTTATATTATTTCATACTTGTATATATATATATAATGTTTTAGTTTTAGTTGTCATTTTATTTAAAAACTATATTATGATATTACATTACCTTTGCTTTGAATTTTTCAACTTCTTCGTTCGCTAATGTAAGTTTATACTGACTCTGCAAGCAACGACACGCATAGTGCATAAGCAAAACAAAACAAAAACAATTGATAAATACTGTGCAATTGTAATAAATTTGCGTAAGTGACACGTACATATGTGCGTATTCTCATAATGTACATATGTACACACAAAATATATACAAAAGTTATATGTACCGTGAAAAAAATAATTACAGATAATATTACAGACAATATCACAGTTGATGACTATTTACAAAACTAACAAACACTTCGACACACAACTAATGTATATAAACATAAATAAACAAATAAAATATATATATATATTCTAAATATTTTAAAAACACAAAAAAATCTAAATACGCGTAAAATATCTCATACCTCTTGCAAAAGTAATCTTAGACTGTCCACGTCGCTTTGCGTGGTAGTATTGTGTTGTGGCACAGACGAGCTAAGTATCGGAGATCGGCTACGACTGGAAGGAGACAGGTAATTCTCGATGGGACTATGAGGTGGTTCTCCTTCTGAGCAGGAGGACATCGCTGGCGAACCGGGGATTCCGCCCATTCCGCTGCCGATGGAAATATCTTCGTTTCCTCGTTGACTATCGGGAGAAGCATCGGAGAAGTTGAGCTTTCTGTTTACGGACAATGAGCAGTGTTTCTTAAAATATCGCTTGTGACAATAAGAGTTTAAACTCATTGTAAAAGCTATGATTCCCTCAGCATTCCAAGATGCCTCAGGCTCTCGTTGGAATGGCCATGAAATTTTCGTCACGTTATTTTAGCGAGCAAGGATAATAATCATCATTGGGAACGCAGCAAAATAAAATATTGAAAATTTCGAGTTTCTTTAGTCTTAATATTATTATACAAAATCGATACTTGCCTGTTGGCAGCATTAGCCATCTCTCTTTCCTTATCTGCCTGGAGACTCTGCCTAATTAACATTGCCACTTCCGAATTTTTAGGATCTTTTTCTCTGCCAATGACAAATCGCACAAGACCGGAAGTGTTTCTTAACACGCTTGCGGCGTAAGCCTGCGTTACACCGACCAGACTCTTGCCGTCAACTTCGACAATCTGATCGTTCACTTGGATCCGACCCTCACGTGCAGCTGCACCTTTTTCTGTAATAGTCTTTACGAAAATACCCAATTTCTCCAGACCCGCATCCGCGCCAACTCCCATTCCGATTATACTGAGGCCCAAACCTTCCGGACCCTTCATCAGCTCTACTGGAAAAACCTAGAGATTTACATATATGTGTATATTCATCACATCTAAAATTTCTGCTCTGCAATTATTTTTATTTTTCAAAAAACAAAAATTGTAATTATTAGTGACAACTTGAAATTAAATGATTTTATATTTTATAAACTTTTTTGTTTTCAAATATAATCGGATCCTAATGTTACTCAGACAAAATTACCTCCATCTTTTCAACACGTTTTTCCAGCTCGTATTCCGCGCTAGCTGCCACAGGATCGACATCTTCGTTACGACGGTCATATTCGTTGACTGAATGTGTAGAATAAACGCGCATAGGACCGGTGTCGAACGAAACTTTGCTGCTTTTCTTAACAGGTACATTGGATGGATACTCCTCGTCGTCTTCATCGGATTCTGGGATTCCTGCGACTTCCATCCAGAAATGACCATCCTCGAAATAATGCACGCCATTCTCGACAAGTATCTAATTAATTATGTATATAAAATAAATATATAATATATAATAAATATAAATATATAAATATATGATAAATTAATAAATTTTATATATATATTCTATCTAAGCTTAATAATCTTTTAGTTAAGACTACAATATGAATAAAAAGAATTTGTTCAATAAATGTAAAGATCCTTTATTTAGCTCGAAAATGACCTTATTATTATTATCAATTATTGTTTGTATAACGAGCGAAATCTGGTATATATATTTAAAAAGAATTTGTTAACAAAAACATGTTTTATCTTCAATAAATCTGCATTCTTCCTACTTTATTAATTTAACATTTTCTAATTGAGAAAAAAAAACAAGAATGTTATATATTACAATTTTCCCTGGAGTCGGAATGTAATCGTCTTGATGCTCGGTTTCGGTATCGTCGTTGACCTCGTGAGTGTCATTCAAACTGCTGACGGAGCCTAGAAGTCCGCTTTCGCTTCCTGTTACTGATCCTACTTGACTTTCCGTTAATGAATCTATTGTCAGATCGCTGCGAGATCTATGAGACAGACTAAGATAAACAAGAATTTAAAAAATGCGAGTTTAAATTGCGAAGATACGTAAGAGAGAAAAAACCGAAGTTTTAAAAATATTAAAATTTAATAATTCACAATTTTTATAATTAAATATTATATATTAAACATCTTCTCTAGTTAAAAAAAATTATATATATATATATTAGAGACAAGAAAAAAGTGAGCATAAAAATAAAAAAAAAAAAAAAAAAAAAAAAAAAAAAAAAAAAAAAAAAAAAAAAAAAAAGCTCGTTCACCTATAATCATGAGTGGCGCTATTGATAAGACTGGAATCAGGAGCAGACAGGACATCGGACAGCCAGTCGGGCGTGTTGTCCTGGTCGTCTCTATCCCTGTCCTGTCCTTCCTTATCCTTGTCATTAGAAATCCCGTCACCTAATGCATCACCGGCACCGGTGGGAGACAGTAGCCTCGCTATCTCCTGCGCTTCCTCATCCGACAGTAACGCCGAACCTTGTCTAATTTACGTTTACGAGTCATTCACTTGACTTAATAAAACCAACAGCTGAGAGCAAATCAATCACGCAAGTTTGTATCGCAAACATACTCACCTGATCTTCTTCTCTAAGATGCTGCACGAGACCAAGGCGTGAACAGCAAATTCGCATTCAAATAAACACAAAAGTATTAGAATCAAAACATAAAAAAAAAAAAAAATTATTATTAAATTATCAAAAAGAGTAAACTTCCAAATTAAATCTTGCGAATTAAATCAAGCTGCGAAAGTGCAGCAAAAGAAATGTATATTGTGCCATTTAAATATAAACATGTTACGAATAATGCAATTACTTTTAGAATGCAAATGTTATAATTCTCTAAAAGCGGCTTCGAAAAAACATTATCATTCCAACAATATATTTTTTATCAGTGTTAGTGCTAACACTGACTATAAAGTTGCTTCTCTTTTTTTTTTTTCTTCGAAATGCTCACCGAGAACTCAGCAGATTCTCAGCTTCATCCGGAGTCATAGTATCTGGTGTTACAGGAGCGATATTGTTCACACCGAGTTTCGACGGTGTCTCAATCCTAACAGAATTGTTCTGCATTTCCGTTGCCACATTCTCCACATTTACGATAGTCTTCGTGTCACTGGAATCACTGTCTTCGATCTGACTGTTCTCCAATTCGGAGTATTCACTAGATTTTTTGCTAGACTGTCTTTGCGAAAGCGCATTGGACGCCGGTAAGGAGTTCTGATTGTAATTCTCCGATAACTTGAGTTTCGCCAGCTCAGCTTTTTGTTTTTCTTGCTCCCATGTCGTTTGCGGTTGATCCACGTTCTCCGTTTTCTTGGTCAAAACGCTGTTCACCGCCGCGATGCACTCCTTCCTGTTGCTGACTTCAGATTTTATCACTTCTGTCACGTATTTCTCTTCGTCTTTGCTTTCCTTTGCTATCAAACTGAAACTGTTCATCTCCTGGCTACGAGTCGTTTTGTCAACACTGTCAATCTTGTTTTCACTTTCAACAAAACTGGAACGCTTACCGGATACCTCTTCCTTGTTCTTCGCAATTTTCTCTTTGACGCTGATCTTAATCTGATCGTTTTTCGCATTCGAGACCATCTTCTGACACACTCCATCGCTGCTGGACTTCAATTTTACTTCCAACGCAGTTTCCGTAGAATTAGTTTTTATTGCGTCTGTAGTATTGCTATGGTTTTTTATCTCCGTACTAGGCTTTGATTGAATTTTGCGCTCAATATTACACTGCGAAACATTTTCTTCGCCATGTTGCTGATTTTTATACGGAGAGGGTACGGGAATATCCTTGTGTTCAAGAGGAGGATATTCTTGATCAGAACTAATAACAGAAGGTGGACGTGGACCTAAACCAGCGGCTTGAAGATCGAGACGCACATGAGAACGTCGAATAACCGTAGTTGTATCTGTTTCGTTGAATTTGAATTGATCTCTTTCAGACGGGCTCTCTGTATCCGAGATGCAGCTCTGGTACGTGGCTGTGGCTGACTTCTCCTGGTCTTCCATTTCCAAGTCATAGCTATTACGACCTAAATATAAAACAACCAATTCTCAGTAGGTTAAAAATACCGAAATTAATGTTTTCTTATATGTTACAAAAACTTCTATCGAACTAATACGTCTTTGAAGTACCTCTACAATCGATGCAAAGTAACCGCAAACACATAATTTTATGTTTCTCTTTGAAGCACGTAGAGTTTTACTAAGTGTAACAATTTTAATTATATCAAATATAGTACAACATTTCATGCACTAATATAATACGGATAGTCTCTATTAGATATCCTAAGAAAAAAAAGAAAAAAAA
>QVNV01016384.1:0-11070 GCA_014825455.1 Pseudomyrmex pallidus | reverse complement strand
CGTTTTTATAACCTAACTTTCTCTAATTTCTAATTTTATTTACTGCATCACATGAAAAGTGCTTCTACAAAAGCAAATAAATATAAAAATTTATATAGTGCTTTTGAAAATTGGTATACAATGCTCTTTTGAACTCTTTTTTTCATTCATAATGATAACATGATAATCTATAGTGTCATCACAAATTTTTTACTTTCTTATCAAGTACTTTCTTACATATTCAAATCATAATCTGAATGTCTCATTATATTCTTTTTTGTCGTTATATTCTCTTTTATCGCTAGCTAAGTTTCAGTACGTATATAAACTTACAAATAATTTTGCCACATAAATATATTATGAGGTTATAGAAAAAAACTTTATTAGTAAAAATTTATGCTAAGTTTCGACAACCAAAAGTAGCTAGCGAGAAATGTTTGCACAATTTGTTTATTTCTAGAAAAGCATTTTGGATTTGATACAGTAAATACGACACCAGAGAAAAATTAAAAACGTAGGTTTACAGGTCTCTATTGTCGGTATCCAGTGCCCTCTTAATTGTAGAAAAGAATTTAACAATCCGTACAGCCAAAAAAAAGATTAGTGTGCACAAAAAATTCAGTTTAATCGATAAAACAGATTCACTTTAGAATCCTTTTAATTCTATTTTTTATTTAGCTTTATTACAAATAAGTATTACAAATAAATTTCTATATTGTACAGCAAAAGCTGAAAAAGAAACAAACTTTTTTCGGTAATAATTCACAAAATTATAACTTGATTTTGCATAATTATAACTTTACCGACAAATTATGCTAATACACTTTTCACGTAGAAATTCACGTAGAAAGCTCGTAAAAAAAAAAAACACTTTTAACAAATTTGGATCATTCCCATAGGGCTCAGTAATATATCATGTGGACTATGATCTCCCGGTAAGCTTTTCGTGATAAAAGGGATACTCGTCTCCTTCCGTGGCTTTGGAGAGAGCCGGATCACAGTTTGGAAATTCTATATAGCGATAACTCGATTTAAACTGAGAGTCAACTCCTGCCGCTGAAACATCGCGAACTGCGTCGGACTTGAAATTAATAGTAACTTCTGTGTTTGGAAGCGTATCCGAGTACTTTGTGACTGTGTGTATGCACGAAGCAAAATCTCGACGGTAATAAGTACTTGAGATAATTTTCATCGAGAGGACACTTTGACTCCAATCAAGTTTCCGCGTCTGTAAGAAGCCGGCTTTAAATTCCGTCTTCTTGGAAATCTAACTTTTATTACCGAGGTCACCGGGGCGTTTCCTCAGCGCTGTTCTATGTTTCTTTCATCCGGTGCGTCATAACGGATGTGCACAGTTTTTATATTTTACGTCACATTTGCATAAACAAACAGAGAGAAAAAGAGACAGAAAGAAAGAGAGAGAAAAAGAGAAAGAGAGAGATATATATATATATATATATATCCATAAGCAGACAAGGCGCAAGATCGATGGCTCAATCGCGTACTTTTCCGGCTTGTATTTCCCCGGATTCTAATTCCGGTGACGGCGGCTGACATTTTTCACCTCGATGTGCTCGACTCGATCACACACACGTACGATGCACACACACAAATGCAACGCGAATGTGAACACGCGACACTTCGGACAGTGGTAAATCGGTCAGGCGATTTCACATGCTCTGTACGAGGCCGAAATCGCGGTGGGGGAGGAGATAGCGACGATGATGGTGATCCAAGGAGATTATTGGAATCATGCCAAGATCCCTTTCAATATGAACCTGCCACGTCAACCCTACATCTCCTCGCGTTTATCCGATCGCTCGACACACGATGTGTAACGCGCACAATGGCCTAGAGAAAAATACGTCGGCCAGATAAAAAAGACCAGGTGATAGGGACGCCTCGCTTTTGTCACCACAACTTTTTGCGACGGAATTAAGATTACATCTTGTCCGATATATAGAAGGGGATAAAACCGCGCGTCAAAAAAAAAAAAAATGTGTGTCGCTCCGATAATACACGTAAAATATAATAACGCAATTACATCACAAAATCCATTAACACTTCAGAATCTCTCGTAATTACTTAGCGTGTTATTTTTGTTTCTTTTTGTTGTTTTTTTTTGCGAAACAGCGTGGATTAATTTGCCAATTTCCGGGCCACATCCGTTTGAAGTGCCACAACGATTTCAACGTTAGATGAATTGAGGAGAAAGTTTAATTCTTGACAAACATCCCGCCAAATTTCCATTCCCCTTTATCCGTTGTTCCTCGCACAGTTTGCCCTTCTTTCCAGACTACCCCTGCCCTACCTCACAGCACCTAACCTGTTTTTCCTTTTTTCCTATTATGCGAGAGAGCGATTGGCGTTCGAAAAGCCTGGTGATAAATGAGCTATTCTGAATCGAGGAACGACCCCCGCTCGGCTCTATCGTCTGTTTTATCCCGGTCCGATCCTGTCTTCGATTCGCGCGGCGCTCAAGATCCAGGGGCAAGGTTTCGCACTTCTATCTCCATCGCAATCTTAATTCATCAATATGTCGGCACGGCCGCGCGCCGAAAACCGGATGTTCCGTACCGAAGGGCGAGGGATTGAAGAGGGATCGTTGCGGTGTAATGTTGCCGTACAAAACCACCGATCCATTGTTCTGGCTAAGAAACATCCGTTGCCCTGATCCCTCGTTGGTGCTCTCGATGTACTATAAAATGGCGGGTTAAGTTCATGCTCTCTCTCTCTCTCTCTCTCTCTCTCTCTCTCTCTCTCTCTCTCTCTCTTTCTCTCTTTCCTCTCCGTTGTATCTCTAATCTCATTACACCATCAGTTATTTACGGTAAAATAGAATACGTAGGTATATGTGCATGCAAGTGCAATAGAACAGCGCGAGTGAGAAGCACGGGACAAGCACACTCCGTCTTTTTCTAATACTATTATTCGTACATTAAAAATACTATTTGTATATTAAAAATGTCGTATGTATTTAATCCTAATTCTGCAAACCTTGGACATTTATGTCTGGCACGCGATTTTTTTACTGGTTAAAACGTCGCAAAAAATCTCTGTAAAAATTCATGGAGCTTTATTCAATATTCTACATTGAGGAAATAACATTAGTTTTGATATATTTTTTACTTCTTGGACATTCTTCCACTAAAGTTCTAAATTCTTCCAGTTATTGAGATTTTTTCATTTTCAAGAATTGCTTGGACATTAATTTGTTCGGGGTTAAAAACATCATTATAACGGTTTCTTGATAACAGTTTACTTTTTTGTTCGAATATTTTTATAAAATATCTGTTACATCATAAGCACATAAGCCTCGTGAAGAATATCGGTGCTGACAAGCGCTTTCTCACCGGGGGATAGATTATGAAAATTTATTATCCTCATGTGTAAAACATGCAAGACGTTATTTTTGTTTTTGGATGTTTGTCGGACGACAAACACTTTGCTTCGTGAACTAACCAATTTTTCAACGAGACTATCCGAGCAGCAATAATATGATTAATTATTTCGCATTGTGCTCGCGACAAGACTTATAATTCAAAGAAGGATTTTCTTCGAGCTGTAATTTCGAAAAATTCGAGCAGTTAGTGTCAGAAAACAATCTCATCTTGTTAACGATAAGAGCGTTAAATTGTGCGACTAAAATAAAATATTCTTTCTCGGTAATTATTTTTTTTTCCTTCAAGCAACATGTACATGTATATAAATTATGGATAAGTTTTTATTTCGTTAAAAAAAAATATATTAATTATTTCTAGAATTAACACAATTTCTAGAAAGATACAATTTCTTTTTATAATATTTTCTTAAAAAATAAGATTTAACTTTCTCATTGTCTTAAAAATAAATAATATTTAGATATTAATTTAATAATTTTAAGTATTTGACATTATAATTTGTATTTTTATTATTTATATTATTCTTTATATTATTCTTCATATTTTTTATAAGAAAATAAAGTTTTATTATGGCTCGTAAACATTGTTCAATCTTCTAAAGTTTTATCTCATCAACAAAACGTTTTGTTGGCAATACAAAAATGGACTTGGCAAATTTTTCTTACCGGTCATAGAGTAACAAATTTCTTGCTGTTCTAACAAATCTTTTTTTATTTTTTTTTTGTATCTTTAACAATAAAACTAAATCTATTTTAAAAAATCGTGTACGTATTTTTTGAAAAACGTGTACGTATTTCAAGACAAACGTACGTAGTTTTAAAACAATGTGTAGTGATTAATTTCGCGACATCTCGCAAAATTGTGAAACCTGTGTCAAACCACTTTAAAGAAGAGAAGCCTCTTTCACCACTCTAGCCCCTCGTAGTTCCGTGAACGAAGCGTTTTCTCCAGCTGTTGTCTTCACAGTAGCTATGTTGCGCGATCTCGCGCGCGTGTTCATCTCCTCCTCCGTGCACAAACGTTCGCGCAAGATCGGTCCAGATCCGTGCCGCGAATCCACCCTTTCCGGGAGCCTCTTTCTCCCTCCCTCCCTCCCTCCCTCCCTCTCTCTCTCTATCTATCTATCTATCTCTCTCTCTCTCTTTCTCTCTCTCTCTCTCAGGTTTTCGCCGCGCCCGTCATTGCGCGCTCGGTGGCGCCACCGAGTGACCGAGCTACCCGCGAGCGCAACCCCCGTTGTCGCGACGACGGGTCGCGACTCTGATGCACACCTTCAGTCGTGGGTGCAGTGCGTGCGAGTGTGCAGCGTTCCCGAGAGCTGCTGCGAGAAACCGGCGTGGCTTTGGAGTGCGCGCGAGGTTAGGTC
Source organism: Pseudomyrmex pallidus (assembly GCA_014825455.1). NCBI lineage: Eukaryota > Metazoa > Arthropoda > Insecta > Hymenoptera > Formicidae > Pseudomyrmex > Pseudomyrmex pallidus. Next base: position 6,324 of record QVNV01016384.1, on the reverse strand, counting down.
AGTGTTAATTCTCTCTTTCATCGTCATATAAAGAATCGTCGTCGCTTAGGAAGTATCCGAAAAATTTTATCTATCTGATAGAAATTGTCGTATTCTCTTCGCATGTCTTTGTGTTGCGTGATTTCTAGTAGGCATTTTGCATACATCCCATTGTGTTCACACGGAGTGTTTCACACGGAAAAATGTGCAGGGAGGGTTTGAATATAATTTAAGTTTTTTTTTCTTGTATTTTTACAAGATAATATGTAAAATAAATATAAAAGAAAAACAGTTATGCATACGTAGAATAAAAAGTTTGGTGTGGAACTATTTGTGCGACACAAATTTATGCAAAACAGAGGTAAAGAAATTTTTTTTAATTTTTTTTTTGTTTCAATTATTACGCGAAATAAACTCAGTGCAAGTTGTATAACATAACAAAATGAACAAACATTTCTTTACTTGACGTACATCCGGGAATCTTATATTATATCGTAATTGCAAAAGTACTTAAAATGTTTCGGATGATTTCACAATTTTATGCCAAAATTGAAAATTTTTTAGCTCAATTTTTTTCATTTCCGCGAGATGAATTCGCAAATGACTGCGTTGATTTTTTGTATAATATTTATAAAGTCAAAAAACTTTACAATATTATTTACCAAATTATATAATCGTGAAAAGTACGAGTTTGCAAATAGGAACAGCAGCGAATGGCGCTTTAAAACTTATCCTCGCGAATCCAAACGCGCGTAAGATATAATCGCGAGTAATTAGAGCGAAGTTGCGGGAATGGGGTTCATGCTCTTCCGACAGCTGCTGCGCTAATTTGAATTCGCATAAACTTTAATCCCAGAAAAAAATAAGAAATGAAGATATATACATACGTGCACACACGTATCTCTGCAGCGAGACGAGATGTGAGCGATTTGCAATTTCTGCGACAGTGCGAAATCAAATTATCTAATCCGTGGTTTGGCAAATGCCGAAGCGTTTTCCCGTCGATCGGACACACGCGATGTCGCGTGGCGCTCTTTTTTTTTCATTATTATTATTATTATTTCTCACTTCGCCGTACCTTCCTCGCGCCGGATTCAATATCCCGCATCGTGCACAAAATCCTTTCCTATTGTGTCCGTATTCGAAACTTTTACCCGTAAGTTGGAATTGCCCCGAGATTTTTATTGAAGTTTAATAAACGTTCTAATCTCGAATATCATTCATGGAGAAAATCTTCGATAACTCCGAACTCACTTTCCGATTATAGAATAGTATTGAAGATAGAAGCAATTTAATCCGCCGTTTTATTCCGTTGCATTCGTTTTTCTTACTGTTTTATAAGACGTGTTGTATTATTTGGTCTGAAAATTTATAGATTATTTCATTCTTTTTACAAAAATATAAAATAGAAGATTATTTTGATAAAAATATAAGAATATGAAATATAAAATATAGAATATGAAATAATAAAATATTAAATATAAAATAATGAAGATTATTTCATTCTTTTTATAAAAACATAATAGATTCTTCAAAATTTTGATAATAAGGTAATAATTATCTTAGATATTTCATCATTCGATTGTACTAGAAATAGTCTCAAAAAGAGATATTATCTCGATTAATTTGCAATTTGTGGAATGTGTGTGTGTGTGTGCGCGCGCGCGCGCGAGTTTGGACAAATTGATCTAATCGACAGGATTTGGTTTAAATTTTCATTCCCAGTAGCAGGGTATTGCATACGATACATTCTGGGTCTTCTCAATTATGCGCCCGAATCGAATGCTCCAACGTGCGATACCGTGCAATTCTTTTCAGTCGAGTCGACTAATGGATTGTCAAGAATAGAAACTTCACGTGGTGTGTGTAGTATTGGCGCGATCGTTGGCTCGCGCGCGGCACAGTCGATCAAATGTTTCAATTTTATTTTCACTCTTTCCGCCAAAGCTAAAACAGTTTTGGAAATGGACGTTGCTGTAACAACGGTGCCGATTCTATAGGCGAGGATCGCTTTTTAATCCACGCGAGACACACCGCGAAATATATCCGCGACATCTTAATTATATCGATGTTAGAAACTAGAGAGCTGTCGCTCATCGACAGTCTTATTGTTGCACTTAAAACGAGACACACACTCACGCACACACGCACACACACACACACACACCGACGTCTCGATATTATTTTTCTCGATTTTAATTCTAACGGTGTCGAACACCTGCATACGTACTAAAAATGTAAATAGACGCAAGAAAAACTATTTTCCGGTTCAATCGTTAATCCTACAACCAGGTATTGACTGCCAACCGAGTTCATTGTCTCGATTTCCATCGAATTCGCTCGCGGAAGCGGTCCTTACTCGTAGGCGCTCGAGCGATCACAAAGAGCGCTATAAAGTAATTTACTTTTCCGATAGAAAAATAGAGAGGATGGGCGGGGGAGGAGAGGGGAAGAAGGGAGAAAGGAGAAAGGATGAGTGTACAACGGAAAGGATCGGACTTTAAATTGTGCTCAGCCGTGAAGCTGTTTGAAATCTATTTGAATTGTACGACTGAATTGCTTCATGCGCGAATTATGCACACTTTGAGATCAGCCAACAAACCTTTCCTCTCTGTTATAATTGTGAAATAAGTCTCTCAATTTAACTTTTTTTATTTTATTTTTTTTTTTTTTTTTGTAATGTAAAAATTATTATTCGCTCGTTAATTAAATTTCAGAAATGAGATAAAATTGAAAATGAGAGAAAGTGACGTGAAAATTACGGAGTAGCTAGAAAAAATGTTGTTTTTTTTTTTTTTTTTTACAAAATTTTCCAACAAAACAGCAGAGAATTTACGTTGTGCGTTGTCGACACTCAATGATAAACCTAAATGCCGGCGGTATGTTATTTAATACTGAACAGAGTCCTTAATGCGCTAACTTCGTCCGAGCTTAAGACAAATTCTAGACTGATGACAACGTCGTGAGGTCGGCTCTCTCTTCGGCCCGCTAATTCGAAATAATATACCGTTGACCCAGTTAGTTAGCGCAACAGCAATTAGACATTCGCGCGCGGCGGCAGACGAGGTGGGACTCGGGGGTGATCGATCCTTCTCCTCCCGTCGCCGGGACGTATGTACTCGCGTAAATTCCCGTCGTTCGTAGCCGCGCATCGGGCGGGCCGCGTCCGCCCGCGCCCGTGCGCGTCGACATCGACATGAGTTACAACCCCTGAAGTCGCCCACCTGACAGAGCAGCAACTGCCTGTTCGATCACACAATGCGATTCAAATCTCCGAACGGCAATCGGATTCAGTAATCCGCTCCGTGTTTTGTTTTGTTTCAGCTTATTTCGCGTAAAGAGTAAAATCGAGTTTGAGTGGGTACGAATTTAAAACAACTGATTCAATTCTCTTTTGAACGAGCTTCGATTTGTGGCATTTTCGTTTCTCTCTGTTTAAAGAACGACGCGCGCGCGCGCGCGTGTGTGTGTATAATTGATCGGTTTATATATATATATATATATTAAAATTCTTCGCGCCGAATGCACTTATTGTTCTATAGTTACGTCATCCGCAATGCGGAAATCTCGGCATTCTCGAGGTTGCCTGACCAAAGCGTCAACGCTCGGGGTATCAATTTCCCATTTGCGCGAATATTGGTGATACAACGTTCTGCTATCAGTGCCCGGATTCACGAAGGGCGAGGCAAAATCCGTGCAGATAATCCTAATCGTCGAAACGATGCGCCGCTTTATCCGCTAATCCCGCTCGCCCTCGGACGCCCTCACGACGACGATCGAATCAAATGACGTCGTATATCGTTCGGAATTTACAGCCGCGCGCGGCCGTGCAAAAGAGACGTAACTCGTTTGGAAATGGGTTTTTGTCAACGAAAATCCAGTTTCCGGGCGAATCTAAACTACAACGTTTGCTTTTGTCTTATTAATTAGAGACATCTCAATTTTCGGGAAGAAATTGTTCTCGCACACATTTTCAAAATTTCTCGTTTTTTTTTATTACGGTTTTTTTTTATAGTAGAACATCCAATTAGATTTTTCTTTAACGATACGTTAACTATGCATTCAATGTGTCACCGATTACGATCGTGGAAAAATCGCCAACGGGGGTTTTTTCGTCGTAATTGTCTCAATTCCGTCAATATAACGTTTTCGTTTATGCGCGTACAACAACGAGAGAAAAAAAAAAGAGAGAGAGAGAGAGAAAGAGAGAGAGATAAAGTCGTTTTGTCTGAATCCAAAAGTGGTCGGTTAACTGGCTTAATTACGGTGCTCGCCATTGTGGAATCGCCGCTCGATGTAAATCGCATATTGACGCGGGGTTTGGCCTGCACGCCCCGCCGGTTCCCGCCGGAACTCCGTTAAATTCTCGCTCTCGGAATGCGCGGCCCGCGCGATTTGCCAAGCGCGCGGATCAATCCGATCCATGACGGCACGCAATTTGCGGCCGCGATTTAGCGCCGTAATGCTCGTCGATCGAAAATCAACGCGGGCCACGCCTGCGTTAATCACGTTGAACACTTCAACATCGTTACGCATCACGGGATTGTCCGCGATTGTCGTTGTTTCCGATTTACCGCTCGTAACGCTCGTAGTTGCACTCAGGGGGTGATTGCGATCAACACAGTTACGTCTTCTTCATCAGTAATCTAGGCTGCGACACTCGTGAAACGGATGAATACTGTACGTATAAAGAAGAAAAAAAAGATTTGAGAAGAAAATATAACAGACCGAGTGGAAATGCCGCGCCCGTTTGTACGTACGCGCCGAGCGACATCATATTTTTTTGTATTCAACGCGGTGAAATTTTTTGCACTGGATTTTCGGAGGAGGTGGAGGGGAAAGGGGAAAGGGGAGAGGAAGAGAGGGTTGAACTCGTTACTTGTACCCATAAATCCGCCCGCGAACCAACTTGTATCGCTTCCAGCTTCATGGGAGCGCTATATGTCGGGAATTGCACGTACCGTAACGAAGTGCAGGCAAGGTGTAATACAACGGTTCAACTTTCGCTATGTGTTGCAGAGAGCGCGCCGTATATACACAGCGCGCCGGGAAATTTATGTATTTTTGCTACAAAGTTTCTATAGATCTATGTAGCAAAAATTACACATAATGCAAGAACGTCGCTTTTCGTCGCGTTCCTTTAAATTAAGTCCGAATTGAAATCTTTTCTGAAAAAGTACATTTCGCGCGAGCGCAATAAACTGTGCAACTTCGCGGCTAAAAACTTTCTAATTTGCCTCGTATTATCGACTCGTAGGTTTTAATTAAATTTTAATTAAAGAATTGAGCAGAGTTCAAAAACCAATTAAAGATGCGAATTGGTTGGAAAATTTATTGAGGATTCAAATTGGAGTTTTACAAGCGAGAAAATTAATACTCGCGAGTATACTACTGAGAAATTCAAATAAATTTCTAGTAGATAAAAAAAAAAAAAAAAAAAAAAAAGAAAAAAGAACCCAAGGCACAGTCGCTGATCTTCATCTTTTCATCATTTAGATACGTGATTTGTGCGACCGGAGCGAGTGGTACAAAAGGGTCGGACACGCGTCGCTCATAGTGGAGTAATCAGGGGACCATGATGTCCCCCATAATCGGGGAAACGCTGCGCGTATGGTTCCTCTCGGCGCTCGTCGTTCACGCAGCCGTCGCCGGGAATCCGGACGCGAAGCGGCTCTACGACGACCTGCTGTCCAACTACAACAAGCTCGTGCGCCCTGTGGTGAACACCTCGGACGTGCTGCGTGTATGCATCAAGCTTAAGCTGTCGCAACTCATCGACGTGGTAAGTGAAACTTTTATTCTCGCAAACGACATCTTGCTCTTAAAAAAAAAAAAAAAAAAAATTTTACCCGCTCAAATCCGGTCAGACGTTTCGGACGCTCGTTGAGAAGATAATCACACGTTCATTTCACTGTTTGTACATGATAACGCGATGACATGATTGCGGGATTCGATAATGCGATAATTGGTAATGCTGAATATACGCATCTATATCCTAGTGATTATTGTGATTATTGTTACGACAATTAGCGGTACCGTTAATTAAGCAAACTGAGTTATTCCACGCAATGTAATATATACATGTAGAAGATACATATCGTTCAAAAACAAAGAGTAAACTATATGAAAATGCGGTTCTCTTGTTTTTACTTTCATAAATAATATATGTTGTACGTGTATATATAAAAACAAGTTTTAATAATAAATCACTACAAATAAATTTTATTAAATAAATTTTATTAATATATATATTTAGCATATATAATAGTAAATCTCGCTCGTTGTAATAACAATAAAGTAAAGATAAAAGAAGGTCTGTTACGAGCTTTATATCGGGTCTTAGTA
>QVNV01016377.1:0-15106 GCA_014825455.1 Pseudomyrmex pallidus | reverse complement strand
TTTGCTAAAATATATCTGTATAATTGCACATTACAATTTTACTGCAAGATTTCGTCATATAATTTTGTAAATGGTGTCCTATCAGGGATTTTTTTGTCTCCGTCACACTCGAGATTACATTAAAGCCTTTTTTTAAGTACTGTTTCTTTTACTAATTGACCTTTGAAATTGAGAAGTCATTTTACCACTTTTGACTGTTGAGCAAAATGATAAGACATTTGGTTAGACGCGCGACGTTGTCAGACTGCCGTTTATTGCGAAGTGTAGACAACCGCTACTAAAAGTTTGTCGCGAAGAGAAATATAATTGTTTACAGATTATTTCTGCATAATAAAAGTATTTATTTATTTCGACACTAATAAAATACTGATAAAATAGAGTCTGAAGTACTTTGTATGTACATGTCAATCAAGTTCTGAGAATACTCTTCCACAGCGTAGGATTAAACTCGATCTCGTGAATCGTCGATTGCTTCAAACAGATTATTTCTTGTTCACTTCTTTTTTTAAATAAAAAAGGAGTGTATATAATTATTAATTATGTACATCCCTACACAACAATGTAGGGAGTTATATCTACCCATAGTACATATTTTTCTTGTGTTTAACTCTCTATTACATGAATTTGTTTTCGTTTTTTATAGTATTTTTAGTATATTTAGTAGTTTTAATTAACCTTCTATTGCATGAATTGTTTTTTTTGTTTTTTTTAGTATTTTAGTATTTTTAGTATCTTTAATTAAAATCTCATCGGGAACGGAATGCAATAGAGGGTTAATTACTCAAAATTATTTCTTTTTGACATTTCTTTTTTCATGCATGCACCATGATGAATCGACGACAAGTAGAAATGATTTAATTTTGATACACCTTATTTTACATTCACCTCGCGGTCTCAGAAGCGTGAGAATTGAGCAATGCACATCGATGGGAAATGTATCAACGTCGCGGAGCGTGAGAAAACCGGTCGCGAATTGCAAAAATGAGATCGCAGGCGGCGGCGGTGAAGTTTTACGTGGCGCTTTAGAGATTTCCCGCGCATTATGGTGCGCGACGCGCGACGGCATTACGGGAAATCTAACTGAGAATTCGCAAGTCGGGACGCGCCGGAAGAATACGTTCAGACATATCTCCTGGGTAGCATTCACGTGTTGCCGTCGTCGTGTTGCATTTCGATTTTTGCTATTTTTAGCGGCGATAGTGCCGAGCGCGATCTCTATTCCCGTATGATTTGCGGACGAGCTATAAAGCTCCGCGGACGACAATCTTGAATATACAAACGAGAGAGTGAGAGCGCGGATGCCGAGCCACGTACGGAATATATAGTATTTTCCCGTTCTTGTCCGCGCGTAAAAGTCCACGTGTAAAGTGTTCCGACCTATTCTCGGAATGGACGCGCGTTAATATAATAATCCAACAGATGGATTATAACATACGACGGTATTTGTATAATACGAGTGATTTTGCTCACTTTTCTTGGCGTGGAAATTTATTTTATATGCCGCGAAAAGAACAATTTCGCTTATTGTTGTTCGATAGAAATGCTCGCTCGAACGATTCTTAAAGATCCTTCTTGAATGCGCGCGCGCGGTGTCGCGAACAAATGTGATTTAAAGTTTTTATCGCGCGTATTTAAATGTTGCAAAATGGATGAAAAAAAAAAAAATTTTCTGAATAATAATCTACTTAATAAGTAAATTACTTTTCATTCTCTACAAGTGTTGCATAACCGAGATGTTGGTGTTTGCGAGAGTTTTCGAGAAAAATCTCTCTTTTGAAACAGAGGAATTAATAACAAAGTCGTCTCAAAGAAATGAAATAATGGAATAATACCGCGTGGAAATGATATCGCGCTTAATATTACATTTTCTTCTTTGACGCGGGGGAAAATACCGAATAAATATTGCTGAATAAAGAATTAATTAATATGTGCAGGTTTCATCAGCGTGCTCTCTTTTAACAATTAATTTGCGCCCGAACAGAGAGACGTGTACATCGGCGTACATATATATAAAAACACACATATATATATATATAATATAAACATAACGACGCCGCGGCCATTTGTTTTAATGAAAGATACGGTCGCGTTCGTTGAAGTGGAGCGCGTGCATTACGTATAGAAACCGATATCTACGCGAAATGACCGCTCTGTAATTATCGGTTAAACGCTCGCCAAATTAAATAGCAAGCCGAACGCGTTATAACGCAACGTAGCCGACGTAGCGATTAATAACGGAGAATTGTAAGTAATGGTGGCAGAGCCCCCCTCCCTGCCTTCCATTCTACGAGCTATACCCTCGGTTGATAAAGTCTCACGGTGTTCCCTATCGGCGTTAGCGGCCGGAACAGAACGCGGAGCTCTTCCCAAGATTAAAAATCTCACACCACACTTGGAAAGTCGTGGTATATACTTTACATCGCTTTACACGAAATAGAGGAGAATATAGGACGTATACGTCGGATAGGAAACAACGTCTCTCCGCCTGTCGCTACACTGACGCGCGCGTTCTTCCATTCGGTTATATTCAATTGGATCGGAACGTCGTTGTGTCGCGCACGGACGTTCGAGTGTGACCCGAGGGTTCCGACGATCCCGGATCAGAATGTACAAATAGGTACGAAAGAGAGACAGAAGGCGAAGTGGCTTTTCCGTTTAGAGAAACTGGATTTGCGCGGAAAAAGAAATGCCATTCGATTCACACGTGACAGTAGAATAAATTCGCGTGTACGTGTGTGTGTGTGCGCGCGCGACCGAATATACTGAAAATAATTAATTCATGAGCGTCACGTAGAGTTCTTCTCGAGAGATTTATAGCCAAGGATGAAAGTCGAACAGCATAATAATATAGGACACAAGAGAGTATTATTTATGGAAGGCTTGCTGCCAAGAGCGCGCGCACGCGGAAAACGCAACGTGGCGGAATATAGAAATAAATAAAGCATTTAACATTTTTTTTTTTTTTAAGTAATGTTAATCCGAAACAGCGCGCGTCTCTTCCTGTATCTCACCTTTCTACGCTTATTCCGTTTTTTTTTTTTTTTTTTAACCGCGGCGATGGTGCGCAGAATGCAAAATCAGTGGAAAAGGGGTAGGTATGTAGGTAGGTAGGTGCGCGTCCGCCGCGATGTTTCGCGTAGGAAGTACGAATTATCCTGTCAAGAAATAGAAATGAAATCGGGATACGCGGAGGATTCAATTTACGGCCGGAACGCCTCACTTTGTGCAATCCGCCAGATCCGGCGGATGATCGAGGCGGATGGAAAAAGACCTCCCGGAGTTCCTCCCGCTAATTAAGTTACGAGATGCCTCTCTCTCTCTCTCTCTCTCTCTCTCTCTCTCTCTCTCTCTCTCTCTCTCTCTCTCTCTCTCTCTCTCTCTCTCTTTCCCTCTTACTCCGTTCGAAATCGGAAACGAGCTGCCGCGTATTATTTCCGCGATGCGAAATGTAGGGCGTAGCTCCGATAATTAACGCGCGAGGTAACGGCGCCCGCACAACCATCCCACCGTCGAAATAAACATCCATCAACGGCGAGTGTTAACCTCTTGGAGGGATAACGATGACGTCGCTCTGTGTGCAGCTCGCCGACGACGACGCGGCGGCACGTGATAATGACACACGATATCCAGTTTTGATAATTTCAACGGTAATTTTCAAAAAGCGCTCGACGACAGCGACCTCTCGTGGCGAGAAGAAAATTAATGAGCGTCCCGGTCGAAGGTGAATATATCCGTCTTTATCTGCGTCTGCAAACATCAGCGCGTCACGAAATGCCTCTGTAATTTCATCGTTGCTCAAAAACGGCGGTTTGCGTCTGTAAACATTGACTACCTACCTAGCGGTAGGTCGCAAATTCGTTTGTCACGTGCGACGGAGAGATCGCGCGGCAAAATTTCCGGAAAAATTTCCCGGGCTCGACATTTGACCTCGTTCCCTCGTGAAAACCCGACTGTGTCTCTGCGAGCGCGATAAGCGGCCGCGCCTGAATTATTCCACGTCTTACGTATGCAGAACGAGGAGCGGAGTGATTTAAGATCGATAATCGATTCGCGGCTAATAGCGCGTCCACTGCGCACCGCGAAGAGCTAAGTAGCAAGGAATGAAAAAAAAAAACTACTTACTCTCTCCACATATATCGCTCTTTTAACAGCGACAAAAGCCAAGGAGATAACGATTAATTGCGGCACAAACGCGCTCGCACCCCTCACGAACGGATAATTATCTTTTACGACACGGAGAGAGAACACTTTTTGTAAAACACGAGACAAGTTCTTGTAAGACAGATAAAATTTGCAAAGCGCGGTCTTGGCGTCGTCGTTAAGAAAAAAATCGATGCAATTAGCTCCCTCGCGGGAATCAAAAGCTGGTTAAAATGCAAATTAGTCGGCGCGCTCCGCGCGAATTGCTCGATTCCTCCTCGTTTAAACGGAGGCACTTATAGGGCCGATCGACCGGTTGTAAAAGCGGACGGGTAATTGTGAGTGTTCCCGAGCTAGGAAGAAGGGTCCTTCCCAGTCGCGCAACTGTGCGCGGACCTTCGTTGAATACGTGTATTCAACAAGTTTCGTATTTCTCCGTTACAACAACACAACGGCAGCCCCAACGCTGTAGTTGCTGTAACCTCCCCGAGAGCTACGGCGTTACGTGGATTAGAGGGAGATTTATGCCCGGTCAGATTAATACCAAAAGCTGCCCGAAACGGATAAGCTTTGCACTTCTATGTCACGGAAGATACTTCAGGCGAGATACATTTGTAGCGCGTTGCATAGAGCGGAAAAAAAAGAAAAACAAAACAAAAAAAAAAAAAACAAAAAACTGGATTTCAAAGCGCGAAAAAGGTTCGAGCAGTTTATTTTCCGCGTTTCCAAAAATTCGCGTCGCGCGTGTCAAAAATGTTTTTCGACGCTGACGTCGGTGACGCGTATCATTTATTACACGGTATAATGGGCGTACTCGTATATTTTATGTAAAAGTCGAACGCGCGCATTTTATTACGCTTTTTTTTTTTGCAGCTATATATTGCACGAGTTTTTTCTATAGAAATGGCACATAAAAATACACACACACATACGCACGCACGCACGCACACGCATGATGAATATTACATTTACGCATCGTGTCAAGAAATGCATTACTTTTCATTTCATTGCGCAAATGTTTTATACACTTTTCAAACACATTTAATTATTTGTGCCAATATAAATGCAAATTTTTGTTTGCGATCAGCGCAAGATTGATAGGAACCAAATGCAGAAATGTGCGGGCACATCGCAAGTGCTTCAGACTTAACGAGGTCGCGTCAGTTATTGGCTTATCTGTGAAACACTGTTATCATTTATTAACAAATGCGCATACAGAGAGGCTTGCGGCGCCGCATAGGAAACGCTCTGCGAAATTCAGCGGAGAAAGTCAAATATAATTTAATATAAATGATCCGACTGTTAATCCACTTAGATGGACGATATATATACATATATATAGGTATCGGTTTCCATATCGCAGCTTCGCGGCGAGAACCACACATTCGCTAAGATATATGTGCGACACCTTATATTATATACATACAGGGGCGAGCAGTTGCGAGATATAATATATATATTGACATTAGAAGATACCGAGAACCACTTCTCTTCCCGACGACGTTAGAATATCGAACTTCTCGGGAATTGAGAGATCGCGTTCATACCACCGGTCCGTCTAATCGAACGTCCCGGTTATAACGCGACTTTACGTAACGCGATGAGGCGGTAGTATATACATATATATATATATATATATATACATCGCATAATTTTCCCGTTTACTATCGGGAACACATACGCCGAGCAAATATTTGCGGCGCATCTCACCGAATTAATCCGAAAAATATATATCACGGCGGTTGTATCGCGCTATTTCATTGTTCCGCCAAAGTGAGTTGAATGGGGATGTATTTGCGTAAACCGGATTTAAGCCGATCGTCCATTTACGATGGTTACGGATTTATTTATTTCGCGCGTGGCGATTAATACGCAAAAGCTTTACGTATTGAAGCATCAAGACTTCGAGCGAACGGCGTGCGTGTACGGAAGATGAATCAATTATCACAAAGATACTTTGTAGTTTGCGTTTGATAATCACGTGAAAAAAAAACACTGCTACATTTATTTTTTTTTTTTTTTTTTTTTTTTTTTTTTTTATTCTCGCGGCAAAATGGGAATCGTCGACTTTTAAAGCGCAAAGATAAGTTAACGACCGACATTCGATCAATTTTCTCTTCCGCTTCGCTATAATAAAATTCGTCGTTTCCCATCGAGAGCAACGCGCATATATACTCGCCGTGCGAATCGGGCGCGCCGTCACCGCTGCACAATAATGCGCTGCACCGCGTTGTAAACAACAATTACCAAACTGACCCCGCTTTCTCCCGCCCTCTCGTTCGCGACATTGACATCCAAACAACATTAAATGAAATACGCATCGCGTGGTAATTACACAACCGCCATTGCAGCGCGCGGATCGAAAATATTGCCAGAGTTCGCGCTACGTAATCGTCGAAAGTCATTCGTACGTAAATTCGTCGCTGCCGTGAGCGCGATGCGAAATTCCAATGTATCTAGTTATAAAATCGGAAACGTGTAATGAACATGTCACGGTCTTATATATATATATATATATATATATATATATATACATGCCTTCTTCTGTGTTACAAGTTTTGTAATTTCACGGAACGAGGTTCAGAAGAGAGAAGATAAAGAAAAGACCTACCTGATGATCCACGACACAACTTGCTCCACCACCGTGCGCTGAAGAAGCTTATCACAAGACTGTCTTCGTTATAACGACACCGAGATATAACGGCGAGACGGCTGGTTTACCGCAGAGACGATGATGATGATGACGACGACGACGACGACGACGACAATGTGCCCGATTTTCACGAGAATGATTTTCACCGGATGGTTTTCCTACACGCCGGTCATAATATGTCACAGGGTCGTGGCGATGGCACTCTTGTCGGTGAAGCAAATTGAGTAAATGATTAAACCGACCGATCGTTATACTACCGGGAAGAGGGAAAGGGAAGAGAAAGAGGGAAAACTCGCGTGCGCTATCGGGTTTATGATGTTTTCATCGTTTTAGTCCAATGTGATTTGGACGAGCGTGTATTAGCGGAGGCGATGAAGGAAAGAGAGATATATATATATATATATCTACCGGAAATCGCATTAACGGCCATTTATTTCTAACGAATACCCAATTACGTCGATCGATAATGTACAACCGCACTCGCCAGTTGACGTAATTTCAGTTAAGCGTTCACCGCCGTCGTCGCTGCGAAAGAAAAGGGCGGATCCGGGAAATCTTTAATCCTCGCGTCGGCTTTCCAATTAGTCGTCGTCTCTCTCTCCCTCTCTCTCTCTCTCTCTCTCTCTCTCTCTCTCGATATCGGAACGAGAGTGGAAAATAAGAGAAAAAGAGATAGAGAGAAAGGGCAAAATACGAGTGTGCTCGGACTTTCGAAAATCGCCAGGTCAGCTATTTCTAACGGAGCTCTCTTCTCCGTATGTGCGTTCTCTACATTCATCCACCTTAATAGCTCTGAAAGAGTATTGTGTTAGTTATCTTTCGATGAGATTCGATCATAACTGCTCTTCTATCGACACGAGGACAAAGAAGGAGATGCGAACCGTGTGTCAACGACCCTTTCGGAAATTGCCGACATCGCGCAAACCATCGATGGAAAATTTTAAACGATCGGGGCCCTTCTTTTTTTTCTCTCGAAATGGAACAGGAAGCGCGTAACAGAGAGCCTCGATCACTCTTCCGAGAGGAAAACTAACTATCGGCGCCACTGCGCAACAAGGTCTCGAAAGCTGCCCAATGAAAGTAAGCAATGAAGGTAAGCTACACGAGGGTTGGGGAAACGAGAAAATGTTCTCGCGGAGAGTTGTCTGAAATATGGGACACCGAAAAATTAATTAAAAGGAGAGAGGTAACGAACAAAGTTTCTGAATAATATGCTAGTTGATGTAATTATAATTTTTTTCTTGTAAAATGAAAACAGGCGAAAAAAAAAGACAAAACGCGTATGATTATTGATCTTTACGATTTGAATTTGCAGCACCGAGTAATTAAAAAAAGAGAAAAAATATCAGAAATAATGTTCTTGTCACAGCTAAAGTCAGTAACTGATTTCACATATTTTTGTTTCTTACTTGATATGTAGTAAGAATTTATAAAAATCTGAAAAATAAAAAAGAGAAGGAGAAAGATCATGTTGGCTGATCTTGTATTTTTAACTTTGCGAAACACGTTTCGGTACTTTCGGTAAGAAATCGAGCGCAGCAATTTTTCAGAAATTTCCCAGCAGAAACTTGCTGGAAGAATCCTCGCTATCAGGATGCTAAAGAATATATACGCGCGCGTTAGGTTCACTCGAAAAGATCCGTAATTCCCGAGTCCTCATAGCTTTTCGGAATGTTCGCGGTTGGAAAAGCGTCACAAATCAGCGGCGAAGTTCCCGGGTGAGAAAGAATGCGAATTAATCTACTTGAAGAATTCTTATATTTTTTTAGAAAATTCAGACAAAGAGAGAGAGAGAGAGAGAGAGAGAGAGAGAGAGAGAGAGAGAGAGAAACCATTCTTCTTCTCGCAGCACCCTCTTCACGCTGAGAGAAATTGTAAAACATTCTTCAATTATGAAAAACAATCATCAACATAATTTCGCGGCTCGTAAGATAAAACATATTTTAATGCTGGTAAAAGTAATTTCCAGTGGCATTTAAGAAACAGAATATAACTTATTAAAAACTTATATTATACGTTACAAGCGCGCACAAAGTGAAAGATGTCAGGAAGAACCGAGGTCTGATATAAGCGATCTATAACTACTTGGCCGTGCTTTGTAATATATTATCGCGCGTTAATGACAAAAAGTTAATTGCAATTGTTTCAAACTTGGTGATAGAAAAGATAAAATTTTAAAGTGATGAAAAAAAACAAAAAACGTTAATTGTGTACGAACTTGGACTTAATTTAATCTCTAAACTACTCAATTTTTCTCATAGCTTTTTCGAGCGCTCGCCTTTTAAGTGAGGCGTTAAATAATAGAAAAATTAGTTTTACCCGGCGGAGGAACGTTACCGGTTGGTTTAGAATTTTATTGTTCTCCAAAATCCATTCGCAATAAAGAACGTTACAAATCGGCGACGGGATTTGGGACGCGGGGAAGAAATACGAGTGGCAGGGTCGAGTGTAAGCAATTCGTAACTGTTTAAATCGCGCAGTTCGCCGAGACACAAGAAGCAGGCCGACAAAAGTTCGTCGTCGTAGCAGCAAAGTTGGAAGTGAGATGTACTCGAAGCGACGCTTCGAGCACTTATTTTTCTTAATTTCGCGGCATAGTCGCCATTAAGGAGGAGTTTATTTATTACTGACGGAACCTTGAAAGTATTGTAGAAGCACGGCTTTCAATCGATCCGCAGAACAATCGGAACTCGATGAAAAAAACAAAAAAGTCTTATTCAGTTCTTATTTGTTGAAAACGGAAAGAGAGAGAGAGAGAGAGAGAGAGAGAGAGAGAGAGAGAAATGGAAATCTGAATCGCTTAAAAATTCTCACAAAACATTTTCTATGAAGACAAGCTGAAAAGAAAGCTTTTATTTACATCAACTCGACGCGCAATATAAAATCACGTTCAAAATTCGATAAATAGAATAGCTATTACGTCTAAAAACGTCACAACAGACTTCAATATAAGAGGGATATATCAATTGAATCTCACTGCCATCGATTTGTAACCAACTTAATTGTCTCATTTCGTCAAAAAACTTGATGAAGAAATTTGCGGCCACGATTGACGGCAGAATTTTAAGTAGTGAAAAAGACGCGCGCGGTTGCGCGCGTAGAGTCAAACCAATACGATTTAATCTTCGTGACGAGCGTTTGTTTGCCAGCTTACACGTCTTACGCGGAGTGCGTCTGATACCGCCACGCGTATATCTGTCTTACGTCGAAAGGTGCAAGTCCACTTCGGCTAACATAATTAATTGTTAATTTTCGCCACTCGCAAGCATCTCGGGGAGGGAGGGGGAATGACGAGACAGATGGAAAACTACAAGAAGGTCTTCCGTTTACTCGATCAATTTATCGCGACTCGTTTCTTATAATCGAGTGTCAGACTTGAGGCTTTGCTCTAGTGTGTGGCTTCGATCTTTTTAATAAATAAAACTCTCTCGTCGGCTAGAACGACGGACTTGGTCCTCTCTCGAGGCCGAGGTGGAAGACAACTGAGAAAAATTCAATTTGTCACCCCGCCGAGTCGTTTTGCGAAATCGAATTTTTTTTTTTTTTTCGTACAGAAGAGAGAAAGAACTGAAAACGAGATGCGCTAAGACACGCGAGCGGGACTTAGCCGCGAGATGGTAGAGAGAGAAAGAGAGAGTTCGCCTCTTTTCTTCAAAACATAAATTAAGCTAACGAAGGTTTAAACGACTTTTCCTATTTTTTTTTCTTCTGTTTGCCTTTTAATCCTGAAAGACGACGACGCGTCTTAGTTAATTCGTAGTTGATCCTCGGTGAATTCATAGTTAATTTTAATTATCAATGTTTTTTTGTTTTTTTTTTTTAAGTAATGCGCTAATCTTTTATACGTAATTTTTACTTTCTCTCTCTCTTACTTTTTTTTCTCATTCTCAAACAAATCTCGAGACATTTTCTTCCCTCGATATCGATCACTTAAAGAGACTCAAGAGATTGACGTTCTCCGACGTTGTCCAGAATATATGGAAATTATCCAAGAGGAAACAACTTCATTTCCGTGCTATAATCTCGATCGGGTGAGATCGATTCGATTTCTCGCGTATAGGACGATTCGAAGTTTCGAATATAACTTTCGAAGGAGACGAATCTAAAATTTTTCGATTTATTCGATATCCGTGTTGGCGATTAGCCGGTCGGCGATCGAACTCGCGCAAGAGGTCACAAGAGGTCGTGCGAAGAAAGATCCACCGATCGGTGAGAGAAAGTGGAATAATCGCGGCGGTAAATATAAGGAGAGAGAGATGGTCCGCGACCGGCGGTGTTTGTTCTGCTACCTTCCTAAGCTGCAAATAACGAGGACGCCCGCGTATAGAACGGGAGAAAGAGAGAGAGAGAGATTCTGTGTATATCCTTTACGACATTTCCGCGCGCTCCTAGTTTCCTCCGTATGCCATTCTTTTCACGTTTTCTTCTTTATCCTCGTCACTCTCGGGCTTAGCAAAAGCGAGCGTGAACAGCCGTTTCGGCTTTTATCGCGCCGTGGCCCGAACGTAGACGCGCGATGAAAAAAAAAAAGAAAAAAAAAGATTCTTCTCAAAAGCGAGCAGTCGGCCGAACATCTGAAATTGCAATCCGTGGCTGCTGGCACGTTCGTTTGCCCGAGAGCAACAAGTTATATACACCATAACCGGTAGCGCACAAAGTGAACCGGACAATTTATATCCGACTGTCTTTTTTCGGCGCGAGATCAAGGTTCCGCACAGTTTCACCTGGTGACTCGATCGATTAACGCCGAGCAATTCAATCGATCCTTTCGCATCGTAGATCGCACCGCACCTGTGTTTTGCAAGCGTGTGGAATACACCAGTCTCGAGAGACTATACGAACTGAAGATGTTCTCCGAAGCGCGCTGATCCTCACGTCATTCATCTCTCTCTCTCTCTCTCTCTCTCTCTCTCTCTCTCTCTCTCTCCCTCTCTCTCTCTTTGTAACACGTAAATGGAGAACGGAGACCATCCCGAGTTGTATCAATCACGTAGCTCGGGACGAGGAGAACCCGGCTCGGCGATTGGCCGTGCGCCTTTGTAGATTATAGTACTCTCATCTGCGATATGAACGGCACGAGATAAAATTGACTTAACCCGTTGTCAGGGCCCGAAGCAACGTTGCTACAACCGACCCTCAGTCAATCACGGTTTGCGTTAATCGACATCGTCGAGAAACCAGCTCCGCAGGAAATTTCGCCCCGGGTTCAGATCAAACAGATACTTCGCCAGTATCCACTTTCGGAATAGACACTCGGAAAATGTTTTTTCTTCGTTCAATCAGATATCGAAATGATACGCGCATTTTATCTCTCTCTCTCTCTCTTTCTTTCCCTCTTTCTCTCAACAATTGCACGCGCAAATGTTCTGTAATATAAATTACTGCGAGGTGTAACAGCTTAAATATGCTCTTTTGAAAATTAATTGCAACAACTTTCGAAAGCGAACGGTGGGATCCGACAATGTAACCACGGATCGCAGTACGTGAGGTTACAGGCGAAAAAAGAGCGCAAAGGAGAGGAACGGAAGCAAAAGCGAAACTCCGACGATACTTGGCTCGGTTCTTGTGACATCACGATCGCGCGATCGATGACGCGATGTTTCAATGTGTTCACTATTCGGCGCTGGAAAAACTCACGATGATCTAGAAGAATTCTGTCGGAGGTAAAGAAGCGCGAAAATCGGAGGATCTGCACCGACGCACTTGTTTTCGCGAAAATTAGAGAAGAGAAAAATTTGCGCGCGATCGTAAAAGTGCGAGCTGCAAATTATCGAACGATGTGTGATGTGCAAAATTGTTGTCGCGCGAACGTAGATCGCGAGTGTTTTTTTTTTCTTTTTCGTTCATTCGTTTGTTTTAGCGTTACCGATATGGTGGCGACGGAGAGAGGGCGATCCGGTGGTCCGGAGTACCGTGCCAGTACTGGTAGAGTTTGTTATCGAGTAGCGCGATGCCGCGCGAGAGAGAGAGGCTGATTGCCAGGGGTGGTGGCAACTCTGCTTGGCTGACAAGTAGATACGGTCGGTATTACGCAGGCGCCAATCCGACCACCCCCGTTCGTCTCTCGGCATCGCCGATTCACGTTCCACCCTGGGCCCTCTCCTGTGCTCGCACGTCGCCCGAGACCTCCTCCCGTCGCCCTCCAGCTCTCTTTCGAAGCCCCTCGTGGCTGGTTTTTCCTTATACTACCTCTTCGTTTCTCGATACCCTCGGGCGAGCGCGCGGCCCTTCGACTTTTCCTCGCTTTTCCATCTTCTTCTGATCGCGCGAACGTCCTCGGGGATTCGATTTGCCACCCTCGCGTGCGCGAGAAATCACTGATCTCCGACGACCAAGCGCACGGGCGACGTCGGACGACAACGACGACGACGACAACGAGTACTACATCGACTCGATTTTCGAACCGACCAAGTTTCTTCGTCGCCAATGATGTTTCTTCGTGACACGCATCACCGAGTTTTAAATAATAAACGCAATACTGAGACAGAGAAAAGAAAGAGAGAGAAAGAGAGAGAGAAAGAAAGAGACAAAGTTTTTCTGTGAGAACAATTTACGTGATATGGTTGTGAGTGCACGATTAAGTTTTCACAATTTCATTATTTCGCCCTGTTTCTCCTTCTTGCTTACCGAAGAGAAGTGGAAAAAGATTCGTACGTGACTTTTTTTTCTTGGGACTTTAACGAAAAATAAGCTTATACATACGTACACAGAAATATACACACATAACAAATTCCAATAATAATCTCTTTAAATACTAATATGTTTATATTACGTATTATTTCATTGAAAATTATTGTTTCCATAAGATATTAAATAAATATTAAAATAAATATTTATTATTTTTATATATAAATACTAAAAAATTATATATATATATATCAATATATAATATATATATGTATGTACATCTCGTGCAGATATATATTGTAGAAAGATTTAGATTATAGTTATGTTATACTTTTTTTCAATATAAAAAAAAGATTTAAAACAATCTTATATATATGTTTATATATATATGTTTATATACGTATACCTATCAAAATTGAAGATACTTCGTTACTGCAATTACTATCTTATTTTAAAATTGTTCGTAAACTTCAAGCTGGAGTTCTCTCTCTCTCTCTCTCTCTCTCTCTCTCTCTCTCTCTCTCTTTCTCTATTATTTTTACGTTGATTCGGACGTGACACTCGAGTAATTACGACAGCCATCTATCTGTTTTTTTTCGCAGTGCCGCTTGTTCGCCGTAAATTTTGTTGTTCTTATCGCTGCTCGCGACTGATCGAACTGAAATCGCAAAAAAAGAATTTTTTCTCTACAATCCGCATCTCGGATGAAGATTTTGCGTGCGAAATATGTGTGGAGCACCGAAGAATTTTCTTTTTTTTTTTTTGCGAATGGAAAGACAACAGATAAGAATAAAGTGCGCGTAACGAAGCGACGACGTTATAACTTTTCTCAAATCGTCTATTTAACGGAAAACAAACGACCGCTTTATCAGCAGCGCAATAACACATTCACATCACGCGCTAAAAAAAATGCAGGATCGCGCAATCAGAGATTTGCGCGAAACGAATTCGCGCGTTTTTCGAAAAGAGCGCGCGCCACATTGTTACATATGCAAATTTTTCATTTGCAAACTTTCGGCACGCTGAAAATTACATAATAACGTAACACACCGTGTTTAAAACACCTCCACGCAACATTGTGTTTTGTTTTAAAATATATACGATAGAGAAAACGAGCAAACGAATTCGGGTAAAAATATGTTCTAAATGTTAAGGGGCACGTGTGTGTGTGTGTTTTTCGTCGAAGTTATAGCTGTTTTAAAACGTAACTCCTCAAAAACAACTCTTCTCTCACGTATATATTCATTGTACCCCGAAAACCAACAGACGCTTATTTTGCTTTCTCTTCCAAAACCCAAAGCTCTCTTTGAGTTCTTAGAATTCTGCGTTTCGCTACCCTTTTACCATCCCTTCGTCATCATACGTGTTCTCGCAGGCGATTCTGCCCTTTAAGCGTGTATAGAAATAGAAGAACGATAGATAGATAGAGAATACATACGGTCGGGAGTTAACCTATACACACTCGTGTGCGCGCTCGCGCTCCAGGGGTTCGCAATTTTTTCTTTTGCTATAGCTTTCAGCGAGTGTGTCTCGTCGTGCCTTCCCATTCTCTTCCACGGAAATTCGATAGAATCAAATATACAAGAGATTTATGTGACGTTTTCTTTTTCCCTGCAGATCAGATGTTCTCTCGTTTTGCGTCAAATTGAAATTGTGTCGCAATTCTCTCCTCTCCCCCCCCCCCCC
>QVNV01016376.1:0-15298 GCA_014825455.1 Pseudomyrmex pallidus | reverse complement strand
TTTCACATGATCAATACCTGACACATTTCTTGATTTCTATTGGTGAATTTTACTTCGAATTCGAAGACGTTGAAAGATGTGATAGAGAGCGGTCACAGCCTAAATCATTCTTCGCTTCAACGCAGTCGTTCGTCGAATCTTGCGGAATACTGAGTGGTGCGATAAGGTACTTTCTTTTTCGAAAATGGTCAAGAGAAGCGGTGTACTTGTAAAAAGAAAATGTTCTAAGCGGATTAAGTGCCCGGTGAGTAAAAAGTTTTGACAACATCTAAAAAAATGTAATATGCATGCATAGATTGATGAAACACATGCAAACATATCGTTCTAGACGAATACATCTGTATCTAGACACGTGAAAGTAAAACTGCTGAATCATTACAAAAACATGAAATTGTATTTTTTATGTGCATAAAAAATACACTTTTTATAAACTAGCATTTTTCAGGAAATCAGTATTTTAGTTAAAAAGTACACAATCTTACAATAAGTTTAACACTATTTATAGAGTACACAATGTTTTTATAGTAAGAAGCGATCTAATGTAAAATAAGTATTAAACTAACTAACTTCCACTCGCGAGTATGTTAAAAATAGTCACGTGTCAAGAGAAGAGTTACGAAATATATCAAATCATTTAATTCATTCAAAAACCTTTAAATACTTTAGAGAAGTAATTGTTCATATTTGACATTAATAATAGCGCTGTCACCGAACATTTGCAAATAGAGAGGATTATAACAGACATGACTGCCGTAAAGGAAACTCCAGCTCCTAGTAATAATAAAGACAGTTATTAATGTATATATGTATGTAAACTATACTACAAATCTATTTGGTATAATACCATTGAATAACGATATTATAAACTATTTCTTCTTACTTTTTATAACTGAAAAAGTTAAAGAAATATATAATGTTCATGTCTAATTAAAAACGACTATATTACAGAAAATGTTCAGAATGACAAATACTACTTACAATTCCCTTGTGGTACATGTTGCACCGTTCTTCTATTACCGCAAAATAGACGAACGATTAATATAACAGAAACACCACTGAATAGTACTTTAAAGTAACGAAACTAAAAACCACGGACGACTCACATTCAGAAGACGATAAAATATATGGACCACCTACAACCGTTTACATTAGATTATTTGTTATTGACAATATGTACCGATTATAATATTTTTTTGTTTTAATGTTGTAATTATATATATATATAACCTTTTTTTGGCGTACATAGTAAGAATTACGATTAAACTGTTTTATTTTTTTTATCACAACGGTATTATATTTGAGATTTATAACTACTGGTTTCTACTTTTTTCATATTTAACATTCTTTTATTTTTCTGCATTTCTCTAGTTCATTTTACATGAGTATACATTCTACACATACATGTAGATATGTATATATCGAACTCAAAGATATTTTACAAACACCGGTGTATGTCTAAAAAGAATTTAAAATATGTATGAAAACAAGTAATTGTTTGTGGTATATTTTAAAAGTGAAGACAACAAATGTAAATTTCGGACAGTTTATATAATGTATTTTATATTAATACAGTTATATTTAGTGGAGCCGTGTTTATTTTCGAAGTTTCAATAAAATTGAGCTGTAAATGATCCGTTACTAAATAGAATGACATGACTATAGAAATGTATTCACATAAACAATCAAAAGTCGTATTGAATAACTAATGTCTGTAAATACAAGTTTATTGAATATGATTTATGCTACAATTCTAAAGTAAATCGTAAGATTCGCAACTTGTTTTCGTAAAATTCGTAAGAATTGTAGATATATACTAAAGATTTTAGAGTAATGTAGATCTGCGGTGTATGTAATACTCTAACACACAATATATTAGACAAATTTCTTACGATTATCGCGTGTAAGCAGCGGCTTTACGATTTATTTATGAAAATTATAGCATTTATCAATTCTTGTAATAAGCACTTAGGCAATCAACAAAAATGTATCAAAAATATATTTTATGTACCCAAAAGTAATAAACAATTTACTTTGCTTATTAAAACGAATAGAGCATACTATTGGAGAATTTCTTTCTCCTACACATAATCCGTAAAGAATGTTTAAATTTTTAGTAATGATAACAATTAGTATCATAAAACGTATGAAAAAGAAATACTATTTTGTGAAGGATTTAGTACATAAGCAAAATAAGAAATAAGAATACTCTATAGTCTTTGATCGTTTTGTGTGAATATGTACAATATTTTATACAAAACAAATCGACGACATTAACACACATTTATGTACACCTCCTTCATCTCCTAGTTTTCTACCTCCCGCGGGGAATCTGAGAGAGAAATAGGCCGACGTAATTGAAGTCGAACGATGTCACATTTCTTTTGTATTGGCAGAATATTTCTACATGTAGATATCATGATATCTAGCGTTTATAATACGTCAATCGGATAATACGAACGTTCGCGACGTGCTATGTGTTTTATCGGAATTCGAAATATATAAAACCTGTGTTGACCGACTATTGTCCTGATATGTTTTGGATCTGTTGTTATCGCGTTTCGGAGAACGGTGACGAAAATGTTGATTACACATGATCAATACCTGACACATTTCTTGATTTCTATTGGTGAATTTTACTTCGAATTCGAAGACGTTGAAAGATTAAGAAGGAGAAGGTTCTCTGCTTAAATCATTCTTCGCTTCAACGCAGTCGTTCGTCGAATCTTGTGGAATACAGAGTGGTGCGATACGTTACTTTTTTTTCGGAAATGTTCAAGATGAGCGGCGTACCAAAGGAATGTGCCCAAAAGTATCGTATTGTTTGCCCGGTGAGTAAAAAGTTCT
This sequence comes from Pseudomyrmex pallidus, assembly GCA_014825455.1. Lineage (NCBI taxonomy): Eukaryota > Metazoa > Arthropoda > Insecta > Hymenoptera > Formicidae > Pseudomyrmex > Pseudomyrmex pallidus. The sequence goes on along the minus strand of QVNV01016376.1, from coordinate 12,454 downwards.
GACATTTAAAAAATGTAATACACATGCATAGATTGATGAAACACATGCAAATATATCGTTTTAGACGAATAGATCTGTACCTAGACACGTGAAAGTAAAACTGCAGAATCAGTGCAAAAACATGAACTTGCGCGTACTTTATATGTGCATAAATAATATATTTTTTATAAATCAGCGATTTCCATAAAATCAGTATTTAATCTAAAAAGTACAAACAATCTTACACTAAGTATAAAACTATTTATAGTATATAAAAAATACACAATGTTTTTATAGTAAAGCGACCTAATGTATTGAATAAAACAAGTATGAAAATAACTTCCATTCTCAAGTACATTAAAAATAATCACGTGTCAAGAGAAGAGTTACGATATATATCAAATCATTTAATTTATTTAAACACGTTTATAATACAGTAAAGAAATAACTGTTTATATTTGACTTTAATAATAGTTATGTGGCCAAGTATTCAATTCCGCACAAGAATATCTCAATCATTACTGCCCTGAAAAAAAATCCAGCTCCGAGAAAAAATAAAGATAATTATTAATGTATGTAAACTATTCTAAACATTTATTTGGTAGAACTCACGTAGAACAAAGGTATTGCAAACTTATTCTTTTTACCTTTTGAAACTGCAAAAGCTAAAAAAATAAATAATGTTCAGTCTAATTAAAAACGTCTTTATTCCAGAGAATGTTCAGAATGCCAAACACTCTACTTACAATTCGCACGTGGTACAAATTGCAACGTTCTTATATTACCACAAAATAGACAAACGATTAATATAACAGAAGCACTACTACATTTTACTTTTATGTAATGGGAACTAAAAACAGGGAACAGACACATTCATAACATGATAAAATATATGGATCACCTACACGCGTTTAGAATAAATTATTTATTATTGACAATATATACAGATTATGTATAATTTTAGTTTTTACGTTGTTTTTAACAGTTTTTTACGCACCACAATAGAAGTCACGATAAATTTGTTTTTTATTAATACAATATTATTTTTAATATTTATAACTGTTGTTTACATTAAACATTCTTTTATTTATTTACTTTTCTCTAGTTCATTTTATATAAATATACATTGTACATGTATGTATATATATAAGTATCGAACTCGGAGATGTTTTACGAACATCGGTGTATGTCTAAAAAGAATTAAAATTGTATAAAAAACAGTAGATATTTGTTGTACTGTATTAAAGTAAAGATAACAGATGTAAATTTCAGAAGCTGTATTTAGTTTATTGTATATTAATACAGTTATATATTCAATGAATATAGAAAGCCATGACAAGGGAGGGTTTTGAAGGTTTAATAAGTTCGAGCTACTAAAAATGCTCTGTTGCTATAAGTAAAATGACATGTCTATAAAAATGTACTCACATAAAAAATCGAAAGTTTGTCTTTCGACTTCAATTTTCTAACAAATAAATAATGTCTTTAAATTCCAGTTCCCTGAATATGATCTATGTTACAATTCTAAAATAAATTGTAAGTCTCGCAGCTTGTATTCGTAAAACTCTTAAGAATTACAGAACTGTACTTCTACCTGTGTATTGTTTAGTTGTGTATGATTATTTGTGAAAATATCTGACGATGCTCGTAAATCTTACGGATAGCAAACCTTGTCTGTAAAATTACAATTCGTAAGTCGCACAAAATTTTACTAAAAGTCAATTGTGCAAAACACAATTATTTATCTTAATTGTAGACATGTAACAAAAATTTTGCAGACCTGCAGTGTTTGTAAAACTCCAACACAACATACACAAATTTCTTACGCTTATCGCGTGTAAGCAGCGGCTTTACGATTTATTTATGAAAATTATACCATTTATATATTCTTGTAATAAGCACGTAGGCAATCAACAAAAATGTATCAAAAATATATTTTATATTAAAATATATTTTTACAAAAGTAATAAACAATTTACTTTGCTTATTAAAACTAATAAAGCATACTATTAGAGAATTTTTTATCCTACATATATAATCCATAAGTACGAAATATTATTCTGTGAAGAATTTAGTATATAAGCAAAATAAGAAATAAGCATACTCTATATATTTTGATCGATTTGTGTGAATATGTACAATATTTGTACAAAAAAATCGACGACTTGAATTTTTAAACACATTGATACACACAATCTCATTATATCACATTGCATATCACACCTATCCACTCGCATTTTTACATACGTAATTCTGAATCCTCGAAACAAAAAACATATTTGGCTCAAGATACGCGAAGCGAGAAGGTAACCAGAAAGAATATCGCGGAAAGTGTGGCAACAATTTGTACTGTCTCGAGAAATGCGAGTACCGACTTTGCATGCCTTTTTTAAAGAGAAGATTTGCTACACAAAGAACAATTTTGACACTAACTAAAGCAAGCAAACGGAGAGACACAGTTAACTATAGCAGTTAAATCCTAAAAGAAGATTACATCGAGTTCCGCAAACTCATTCTGTATTTTTTAAATCTTTCGCTACCGCGGGGCGCGAAAAACGGATTTTGCACGGTGAAGAAAACTCTTCCTCGCACGAGCAAGAGAGAATTTAGTCCGGCGAAATAAAGCTACGTATTTCGAAACGACGACAAAATATCCGAGGTTATTGTGGAACGTTGCTTGGTTCTTGAGATGTTGCGTTTCCGCGATCCACCTCGAGAATATTACACATTTCTCAGGACACTCTCTCAGAGTTATCGCAGTAAATTTCCACCAGTGTTTATGAAACATTGCTCTTATTATCTTCTAAATGAAACTTATGCATAAAGAATAAGGCTTTAAGTTGCGAGACTGTAGAACGTCGCAAGATCTCCCAAGCGTTTGACTTGTTCATTACACAATCGTGTATACTTGTATATTGGAAGAAACATGTGTTAAGCACACACATACAATAAGCTAATATTGACACAATTATTTAAAAAGATACAATTAAAATTGATAAGTATTTAAATATATAATAACTTCTCTTTAATTTTGTTAATTGGATATAACGAAAGCAAGCACAAACAAGATGTTTTGTTACACTGGTTTTAACGACGGCCATCTCAGCCTATCTCGGTTCCTTCCTAAGTGGCTTCGCGAAAAATGAACTTCGGATGACTAGGCAACGTCAGATGTAACCTTTCCGCTCCGAATTTCTCCGGCGTCCCTTTTCCCGACGGGATGTTTTATAGATTCGTCACGGTTTATGGGAAGGGGTTAATAAAAAAAAAAAAGAAAAAAAGATCGGCCCTCGAATTATTCTTGATGATCACATTTTGTCACCAGTCACCAATTATCTTCGTATTTCAAACATCGACCTATCGTAATGATGATTGCGCAAAAAGACAGAGAAAAGGGAAATAAGGAAAATTTAAATTTCTTGTTAAAAATTATGAAATAAACGCGCGTGTTAACACACGCGGAATAAAAATGTTCAAGAAAGAACTGCAAAAAGCAAAAGGATGTGCGACGAGATGGATTTTCCCATGGCAACGTCTCCCGCTTCGCGCCGAGGGTGAATTTCAGAAGTTTCATCAGAGTCGGCTTCTCTCGGGGACGAATGCTCGAAAACTTCGTTAAACTATTCCGCCCGTTTTCCCCGCCGACGATCAAACCGTCCGTTCCGTTTTGCCGTTCAAGCCGGACAATGAACGAAAATTACGATTTAACTTCGTTTGCGAGAGCAGCGACGTTATTGCGTTTCCGACCACGTGTCGGGGCATAATGCACGCGTGCGAGAATAATGACCGGGCCGAAGACGCCTCTCTGATTAACGAAGGATACGCGGCCGTCGCGTCGCGCTAACGGACGTTATTGTCGTCTCGCGATAATCGCGTTACGCGGGTTGAAAGAATTGCGTGCTTTGAAAGGATCGAAATTTTCAGTCGACGTGTCCCACGTGTCGTTGCACAGCTCGATCACGTTAAGTAATAATAAAAGAAAAGAAAATTACTTTATAAACTTGATGCGCGAAAAATATTCACAATGTTATGGTAAAAATTATGAGCTGAAAAAGTGAGATAAGTGAATTTTAAGTATTTAAGTATGTAAAAACACATTTTCTATGTATTGTTAAAATATTCGAAGAACGAAATCAATATCGTATAAGAATGAGAGAAAGAAAGAGAAAGAGACTATTTCTAAAAGATTTTATGCAGAAAGATGAAATGAGATTTCTATTTTCTATTTGCATCAAGTGGTATTATTGTTTTCGACACTGTTTGTCTTTTAGCAGTTAGAGCGGTGGCACGAAACGGCTGAGCGAAGAAACTTGGAGACAGTAGTCGCGTAATAATTTTCATGCAACAGCTGCGGCGAGACACGATTTCGCCGATCGTGACAACGCAAAAGTTATTATTCAAGCTGATGGGAACGCCAGGGATGTGTTAAAAAGAAAAATTTAAATATCAATGTAGATCAATATTGTAGCATTGTGAAAGAAAAGGTATTTTATTATATCGGCAATCGACTTTTCCAAATTGGAACTCTCTCTCTCTCTCTCGCTCTCTCTGCTATTTTTTCTTTAAAATATTCCTGATTATATTCAGCACTTTCAACAAATATTAACGTTGGACATTTTCAAAATGAATTATTAATTATATAAATATTGCGTAATTGTGAATTTGTATTTTATTAAATTCTTCTTAATCTCTTACCGCAATTTTTCTGCGATCCTTGAAATCCATCGGGATTCAAATCGACGTAGAAATTATTCATTTTATCATTATCATGCCGCGCATCCAGGTGCGTGCTCATTCGCGTATTCAGAAGAGAAACTTGCGCAGCGTTCTCGAATGGGGAGAGATCAGCGACACGAGTCTATAAAATCCCATAAACATCCCCGAAGTGAGCTCGCTACAGGGGCGGTCGTCCGACTGAAAGGAATAAAATATCGCTTTTTGCGGCAATTTTACGGCAATTTTCCGAGCCGCTGGAAAGCGTCGCGCGCAACGAGAACCAGGTGTTTGCCCGGGTGATCCCCGGGCATTCGCGCCCGCAGAAACTCGCTACTGGTCGGATCTTCACGACCGACGATTAATGACCAAAGAGCTGCTTGGTGATATTCTCGGTGGTTTCTAACAAAAAACAGGTACGGAACGACGAGACGGGACACGTAGAAAACGCGTGCGCGCCGTATGTGAGAACGGTCAATGGTCCGTGTGTTAGATCACATTCATCCTGTCCCAGAACTCCTCCTGCCTGTCGCGCGCGGGATGCACCTTCGTCCTTCCGATCCTCCGTGATTTATCGCAGAATTATGCTAATCGACAACACTTAGCAAACTCGTTAACGTCAACCGCGCATGCATCAACAGCGTTTAACAACCACCGCGTTTATGATGCACGTTATTAATATGAAAATTAGCAATAATGTTGGCGGACGTGATGCGTACGATGTTATTATTATATTTATCGCTGTTTCGATTGTATTCACAGAACTGAACCAGTTAATCGCGAATTTATTATCGCGTTGTTCGCGAATCAACGTTCGGCTTTAAGTTGTCAGGCGAAGCCGTTATTTCGAAATGCGACGTAAAATAATGTCGCGTCAGAATTTGCCAGGTATGTCACACGTGTGCACATTTTATAAAGCTATCCTTTATAGAATTATTTTACATTGCACCGAGTTATAGTATCATCAGAATGAATTAATGTCGACGAATTACCTCGTTGAATTTTTCCACATCGATTTTCAGGTAAATTGCGTTTCTGCATTGCAAAGGTTTTCTTCGCTTTACTTGAGAATTTGATTCAACGAGTGTTCTCGCAAAATAGACGCGGCAAAAACCGAGCGTATGTTTTTTCTCTCGCAGCAGAAAAAAAAGAAGTGCTCGAGTTAAAACGAAGGACGCGCTTCAGGTTTCCTCGCAGAAAAAGTAACAATACCAAACTATTTACACAATGTTTTCTCATTAATAAACTCTAATATTCCGAGCTAGCGGCTCATCGGATGTCTCTCTGCGAAAATTATGATTTTTTAAAATGACTTTTAAACCACTTAATAAAACTTTGCGGAGCATACAACCGGTTTTTTTTTTTTTTTTTTTTTTTTTTTTTCACATGAATCACGTATTAAACATTCGAGAGTTCCAACTAATTGCGTTTTACGCAAACTTATTATAGAGAAAAAAAACGAAATGTCAAAAAGTACATTATCTTATGAACAAAGGAAAAAAATGACTTTTGCAAACTACTTTCTCTTTAATTACGAGCATGAATGGAAAAAGAGAAGTAGGTCGAAGGTCACAGAATGCTCAGAGCAGGAAGAATTAATTTCTAAAGTTGTGAGATGAAAAGAAGGGAGAGAAGCGTTATTCGCGATATAAAAATCTCGGAAAGGATTTAAATCGATGCGTACGCGCGTGTGATCGTGCCGCAACATTTGCGGGTTTCGAAGAACGCCGAGTTTTCGCGCGCTTTATCACGGGATTAATCGCGTTTCAGAAGGGCAAACGTGATACGTGTGGGCGGCGGACGTCTTAACCGTGATTGGTCCCATTGCAATTTTTCAAGCGATCTTGCAATTATGTGGACAGACGTATCTCGCTTGTAAGCCGAGCGAACGATCCCCAGCTCGGAATTTACTGTCCGATATGTCGCCCACAGAGAGAGTGAGAGAAGCCACGTTGTTATCAGCGGGTTGACACCGCTAACGCGTTGTATCGCACGATGTCGGGAACACGACGTCGTCATTGAAATCGGACAAGTAATACGTCCTATTGTGGCGCTATAAGTGGCATAGGGACAGCCATTGGCTTCATTACGTCGCAACGCGCGCGCGATGCGATACAATAAAATATAACATCGACGACAAGTCAACAATGGAGAGATAATTATTCTTGTCAATTGCGTTTGAATTGTCGTGTCTGTGAATTGTTTTTACACATACCTCACATACGAAGTTTGTGTGAAATAGCGATAAATTAAAATTTTTAGCGCGCAGCTTCTGAAATTCTTTCGTTTATTTTCTTTTTTTTTTTTTTTTATTTGCGAACAAAAAGACGAAAAAATTTAATGAAAAATCAGAACGAAAAACAATTCGATTACGAAGAAAAAAGCGTTTCGCTGGTGCGATTTACTTACGCGATTTGAATGGCACAACGGCGCGGACAGAAGGTCCGTACATAAGTACTTAACGTGTTCCCCTGGTGACGCTGTTAACGCGCGTCGAATCGCTCGTAACGTTGACAATATTCCAGCCCCCTTTTTATCGACGTAAACCAACGTTAGCTTGGCGACGTCGCGATATTATTGTGCTCGAGTGGAGTCGAGTGTCGAGCGGGACTCTCATCTTTAGTTATGGCACGTTAGTTACGCAATGCTTACTTTGCGATAAATTACGTCACGATGAAAGAACGTTGCGCATCTTCCGCGTCATTCCGCAAAATGTATATAGGAGCTCTACGAAGAGTAGGATTCGTATATTAGAGAAAAAAGTTTTCCTCTTCTCCTCTCGTTTCTTTTCTTATCTCTACAAAAAACGAATCAAAGAACCCGCGCGCACTTTCCGGCGAAATAACGACCAAATGATATATTGCAAGATATTGCATAGATGTGCGGATATTTCGTGCAACGTCGCGCGGATTCGAAGTTTACTATATGCCCAACATCGTCCCTTTGATCGGATTAAATCCGAAAAGTTCTCTTGAGATCGCGGCAGCTTTTCCAATAATTAGATTTTATTGATTACTACCCTCCTCCGCGCCGTCATTGAATGGCAAATGCACTCGCCGGCGATGACGTACGTGTGGTTTGTATGTTTCCGATCATTATTTCCGGTTCTTCTCATTGCAAATTACATTGTTGTTATAATTATTTTTCTTTTTCAATCGACGTACGGACGCAAGATAAGATCTGAAAAAAGCTATAAAAGTATATTTTTGTGTGCACGATTCCCAAATCGGGAGCCACGATTATTAGCGAACATATGTGTTTCGGCGGGCTCGTGTATTATATCGACGTATGTCGTCCATTATTAGACGCGAATCTCTGACAAACTGGGCGACCTGCAAAGATAGACGTAGATTTTGTTTGCTCAGGCCTGCTCGGTCTTCTTTCAATACTGTATTAAGCGGGATGTAATCCCTCAATATATGAGTCTCATTTGTAACTTGTAATCTTCAACAAAATGCTCGGCATAACTCAGAATTACGTCCCTTTTTGCCCGGATGCGCGACTGTTGGAAACGGGGTCGCGCGACGCGTTCGGGACTGCGCGTTTCTCTCATCATCGGTGGTACAGGTTTTGTTAAACGGTGGGACGGTGGATCGAAGAGCGATAAATTATTGCGGCGGATAACGCGATATATTAAAAATAATCGCGGCCTACGCGTTTGTTTATTAAGTATACACCTATATTACGCGTAATTATCGCGAGCGACGATCACGCGTCGGAAGTTCATCAGCGTCACGTAATGGGTTTGTTCATTCCGATCGAAATAATGCATTGTTATTATCGTTTTCCACAACGGCGGCACATACGAATTAATTATAGAGCGCATTATTGCCGTGTCCTCTTATAAACCTATTACGCACTTTATCACGCGCTAACCGAGGGCGTCGTTATTCATCGCACAATATAAGGATCGATATATCGTTATTACTCGCAGCGCATCTTTAGCGTTAAGACTTTCGTGTCTTCTTCGCTTTGATAGTCGTGCCGTAGCTCGAAATATACCAATTGAAACAAAGAAACAAAACGCACCTACGCACATAAATTCTTATATTGCCGAGAGATACTATTCGCTAATTATATCTTCTTCGCCGAAGGTGCTCTCTCGCAATTGCGTATTATATACCATTGCGAGAATTGACGAAGAAAGTGGAATTTAAATTGCGTCAATAAAAAAAGTGCAACAAAATATTGTCGTCGATATTTTCATCGCGACGAACGAACGTTAGATATTTACAGAACTTTGTCGCGATATTATCACAGACAATTATAATAGTATTTATTTGCTGTAATGGAAAAAATTCATGGGTATAAAAATGCTTTTATATTTTATATTGCAACATCGAAGGACAGAAAAAAAAACGGGAAACAAATATTGAATGTAAGAATGAAATTGGATGTTTCCATTTCATTTTCTGGAGATGAAGTACACAGAAAGAACGCGATAAAAGGAAACTCGATAACTGATGATAACATTTACTCTCGCGAGTGATATTACGATCGCGAGACGAACTACGCTCGGCTTTTTTAATTACGTTAATTCATCGTAATGTCACAATGTGTTTTGTGCGTATTAAATAAACGAACAATCAATTTGCAATTAATCCTACTTCTTTGTACCGTGTAATAGCGCGAAAGAGGATCGAGAAGCGAAATCGGAAATTTCGTGCGTGACAGCTAGATAGACACGCGGCGCACGCAGCAGCGTGCACGCGACAGTCCGCGCGTCTCTGGTCTTTGATCTCCCTCTTCGAAATCAATTATCACTCCATTCCCTCGAAATTACCGTTAATACCATAGCGCCTGTCGGATTATGGGACGCGCGCGAATTTCCAAAAAAGCGCAAAAGTTTTCGGCACCGTTATAAGCGGCTTAGGCAGCGCGTGCCCCTCGTGCGCCAGCTGGCCCGATCGATCTATCGAAAACCCATCTCTTCGGGTATCACGTACATCGGAGGAGCCGCACAGAAGACATTAATCCCATAAATACCGAAATTATACGCGACGACGCTAATGTCGAGAGGGAAAGAGAAATAGAGAGAGAGAGAAAGGGGGAAAGACAACACGCAGGGAAGGTACGCAGACGAGATTCACGTCCGGGGTTGTACGTAAATTTCCCCGCAGAGAACATCCCCACCGACCTTTACACCGTTCGTAGTTCGTGCACTGAATCTCTAATAAGATACAAGCGAAATACTTGTAACGATTTATCTTTATGATGTGGAAATAAAGTTCCCGACTTAACGAGATCCGCTTGCGCGATTTTAAATTGACGAAAATTCCGTGCGATCGTTTCTAGTTGTCGTAATAATGTAATATCTGTTTGATTCGCGCAAGGTTGCAGCGTACATTTAATGTGTTGCAAAAGAATATTATATTGCAAATTGGCTTTAAAATCTCCGTAGCGCGAGATTGAGAGTCGAGGGACTTTATTATTCCGTTGAATGTGTGTATGTGTGTGTGTGTGCCGAGTGCGCGGAATCGCAATGAACGAAGGTATTTTTCTGTGAAAATATGTTTCACGCACACGCATTCTCGCGCTGACAATGTATTTCGCGACAAATAGAAAATTGCAAGCAGATCGCGAAAGAAAATCTCTCTTTGAACGCGTGTTGCTTTTCTGTTTTTGAAAGGGGATGTCGAATTCTTTGAGCATTGCCTCTCTTTTGAATCTCGGAAAGACGGCGGCGCAATAGAATAAAATATCGCGCTGCTTTGTTTTACACATTCTCGAAAGTTTATAAACTCGTAGAAAAAAAAATTTCGCTCACGTGCGTTTTATGAAAATTGTAAACCTCATACGTGTAGTATAAACAGGCAAAAATAAACATGAATTTTATACATCTTATTTTACGCTACTTTTTTCAGCTTGCGCAAAACATGACATTTTATTTTCAAACCGAGCCAGCTCATTAAAATGCTAAATATTAGTAATGAAGCCGGAAAACCGCGCAAATAATACTGCGACAGCCACAAAAAACGAGTGAGTCTTTTGAAATAACAAATTGGATCATTTTCTAAACTGACTGAAATAATCGCGCGCAATTATTTTTTGAGAAAAGGTTTTTGTTTCATATTATTTCCCTACAACGCCACGATAAACATTTTGTCGCTATAAATGTGTTGAAAAAACATTTAATCCTCTTTTCTTTTTTCATTTTTTCTTTTTCTCTCTCTCTCTCTCTCTCTCTCTCTCTTTCTCTTTCTCTTTTCTTCCTTACTTTTTCTATGTGCGCAATTTTTACATTTAGAACATGATTTACATGTAATTATTACACAAACATGACTTTACCTTTATTCAAACCGCTACTTTGATGTAGATAGAGAAAAAGTGCTTTCAATGGATGTGTATTTACACGTACAGATCAATAATCTTTATGACAGAGAACGATTAAACCTGTGATCGGTAAAGAGTCGTGTTGTCAACGCATATATGTGACGAGAAGTAAGTTAGATTATTAACACATGATATGTACAATTCTGTAAAACATGCAACCATTTTTGTGCCGTAAACTTTCAGCCGCTTATGTGTTTGCGTTGACGAGCAATAAAGAATTGTACAAATTGTATATCTATAAGAATTGTATCGCCCGGATTAAAAAAAAAACCGCTATTCCGCTCGCGCGCGCGGCAGAGCACAGATCATTGTAGACGCGGCTTAAAGTTTACGGACGCAGCTTTGAGAGAAGAATCTTTCGGTGCATCTATAAATTTGTCATAGTTTATGATGTTAACTCGTCATATCTACGTGTCGAAGTATTTCGTGTCCTTTTTTCATCCAACTGGCGATTAAACAAGGTGTGTGTATTCGACAATTTCACTTTATTACTGGAATACAATAATGTATGTTGTTTTGAAACACTTAAATACGTGAAATATCGCGACATGTATTATCTTGTAACATTACAAGTGCATGAAACGATAAATATCTTCCGCAAATCGCAAATGTGCGCTATTTATTTCAATGGATTACTTAGCTATCATTATTTTCACGTGCATTACATGTTGCGATATCGCATTATAAAAATGATTTTTACCAACCTGACGCGATCTTGCACGAATTCTATATTTAAGTTGCAGAACATTTAGATAAAGTTTTTTACAGAAACACAGTTAAAAGATTCACACTGTTCTAACTTTCCCAAAATTTTTTCAGATGTTTACAGCCAACGCAAAGATAATTAAAAGCGGCGGGGCTGAGCCCGATCAGTTTGAGACAAGCATTTCCAATGCTCTCTTAGAATTGGAAATGAACAGCGATTTAAAATCGCATTTGCGAGAACTTTATATCACAAAGGCGAAGGAAATAGAAACAAATAATAAAAAGGTAAACTCTCCTCACAGATAATATTTTTATGTTCTTTAATACAGAGGATAGTACTTTTATTTTTATATAGAAATTACAAGCTTTACACTTATTTTTTCTTGAGAAAGTGTCAAACGAGAAGAAGTTTTCTGGTAAGCACGTGATGTTTGTTGGAGATCGCAAAATCTTACCAAAACCAACGAGGAAGACACGTACAAAAAACAAGCAGAAGCGTCCAAGGAGGTAAGTGTGTATTTTGTTGAAATATACTGAGATACAATCAACATACATGCTATAAATGTTATGTAAAAAAAAAACATTTTATTAATTTTTAAGATAATCCTAATTATTGTTCCTTTTTTATATTTAGCCGAACGTTAACTGCAGTTTATGACGCTTTGCTAGAAGATATTGTATATCCGGTAGAGATTGTTGGCAAACGTATTAGAGTTAAACTTGA
>QVNV01016375.1:0-13247 GCA_014825455.1 Pseudomyrmex pallidus | reverse complement strand
CACTTTCACTATTTAATTAATATTTTCACTGTCTCTCTCTATTCTTCACCATTCAGTGAAGCAAAACTGGTGTTAGACACCCAAATTGTTCAAAAATAGATACTGCGTAACTACTCACGTCCGACCGTTACAACGGCCACCTTCAAACTCCTGCCTACATGCTTACAACACGACCAAAATGTACATAATGTCGGAAAATAAAAATTTATTTACGAAACTTCTATTGTTTATAACGTTTTAATAAACAACGAGGGACGGCTAAAATTTTCCGATTGTTACTCAGGGAAGTGTCCTTGACAACATATGTCAAGCTCATTCAAATCGGAGGGTGATGACCTTTTGTAAACATTTACCAATTATTGAAAACACTTAATTCATGGATCAGGTAGTTCAAAATTGCTTCGATTTTCATGAAAATCGATATTTGAGAGTTTTTTCAGCTCACTCATGAACATTCCACAGCCAGATTTCCAAAATTCGAAATGACAGATCCAATATGGAGGATCCAAGAGTTGGCTGAACAATACTCATACCTGTAAAACGCAGAGAGCTTTCTACCTCGACAAACGGAAAATGGATCACATTGTATTGAACGTAATGTTCAAACAGAATGTAAAAGATAATATTAAACGATATTATAACAACATAAAGTCAAGAATAAGGAGAATATTAATTCACAAATGGAGTCAAAAAGTTGTGATAGATGATTTTTCTACAGTATCACAAATTGTTTTTCTATCATTAGTTTCCCAAAAACTCATATTTTTCGAATAAAAATTCGTGAAAATTTATAATCTCGAATAGGATGTGTATTTTTCAATTATTTATAAAGTTTTTTTCAGAATCTACAAATTTTGACGAAAATACATCCTAGAAACTCCCACATACTTTTTTTTCATAGAGAAAAAATTAAGTTCGGATCACATGATTAAGAAGCGTTCCAATCAGTTTTTCATTTATAGCCGCCATATTGGATTCATTATTTCGAATTTTGGAAACCCGACTGTGGAATGTTCATGAGTGAGCTGAAAAACCTTCAAATATTTCATGAAAATCGAAGCAATTTTGAACTACCTGATTTATGAATTAAGTGTTTTCAATAACTTTTTTATCTACTCCAAGCGCCATATTAGAGCGGCCATTTTGAATTTTTCAAAAGACCACGTTTTTTCTGAAACTACACATAAAAACAAGAATTTTAAGCCTTCAAACATATTATTTTTTCTCCTGAATTTTGTACAGACGCTTGTCTTAGTTGACGTGGAACGTCCCATATATATATATAACATACAAAAACCATGATTTATCGTATTTAACGAGTTCAAGGTAACAAAGTGTTCGAAAGTTTCACAAACGTGTTCTCCGGTGACTCAGCACCGGCGAAGTTGTGCGTTTTTGAATGATTCAGCAGCGCTTTCCGAAAGATTTAACTGACAAAATTAATATCTGACTAATAGTGATTAACGAGCAACAAATTTCTGAAACCGTTACCTAAAATCCGTATTATTCAAAGTTTGTCATAAGGGACATCGTTTGAAAAAAAAAAAAAAATCCGATTTCAAAAAGATTTATTATAATTATGAAAACAACAAAACTCACAAGTTTGTAGTAAGACACAGGTGGCGATAATGGCTCCTTTGGTTTGCTCTCCTCCTCTTTCGTTTGCGGTGGCACGAATTCCCTGCGAACAAAGATCGGGAATAGATGATTAATTTCAATCCTTTCGATTCAAGTTCTGTTTGCACCGCGCGCGATCGAGTTTTCGTTTTTTTTACACACGAAATTCTTAAACTGCGAAATGTCACGTCCAATTTGTCAAGCTCGATCTGCTTACAGAAAAATTGACTCTTCTCATCCTCGTCCTTGTAAAAATTAAGATAACGAGAACGTAACAGAGAACATATTTTTCGCAAACAATATAAAAAAAATAGACATATATATTCGAAAAATCCGAAAAAAATTAGAGACATCCTCGAGTTACGACTCGCTCGCATTGCGGAGGATATCCGCTCGGCGATATCCGGAAGCGTCGCGAGAGAATAAGAGCGATAAACGATCGGCGTGGTTACTTTTACGGAACGATAAAAAGAACGAGAGAAGTTTCGATGCCGGAAGCATTCTCGTAAAAGCATGTGCGTTTCGTACGAAGGTGTATACGGCCTGTAAAAGTTTTATGCGGATCTTCTCAGGCGACATCGAGACGTTAATAAGCCGGCGAGAGTTCCGTCTCGCCGCGCAAAGCGGTTCCATTTTTATTCCAGTCTCGCATTTATCTCTAAGAGAGATATATACACACGTATGTATATATACACAATCTGTAATAAGTCTCATTCGTACATTGCTTTGCCATTTTCCTGCAGCATATATTCGGCTTCATCTTTATCCTTCTCCTTGTCTTGCTGTGTGTCTGAAATGAGACATATGACGGTACCGTACATACACGCAAAATGACAATATATGTTGCATGCAAATACGTGCGCAGCTTATATCGTCGTTAGTTTATTACGTTGTGTCTTTATACGTTCTGAAATTTTATTACGTCCGACGTTCCGCGAGCTTATCTGGATTATCATATTTTCTGCTGAGGAAAACGAATAAAGTTGTGTGTGTGTGGTACGCGTATGCGCGTAACTTTATTTATCCATCTTGATCATATATTGCGCGTGTGTAATTCGCCGTAATCAAAACACGCACAAATCTGTCATTATCAATAACATTAAGAGATATCGCGCTTCAGGAAGAATTATTTGACAACTACTCGCAAAAGGGATTTTCCCAGTTGAAAGTCGTAATTTAAGAGGATGGACTTTTCTAAATTGGCAATTTGAAGATCAATGAGAATGCAGGAAGCTCCCGGCAGGTAACTCGGTGTGAGAGCGCAAAAACTACCGGGATCTACGAAAAGTTTCGACATCGTCGTCGTCGTCGCAAAGCTTGGGAAGCCCGAAGAGTGAGTAGTTCCGGATGACAGACTTTGGCGAAAGTCGGTCGGCATCTCTCCGCAGGGGCTCCATTAGCGACGTAATTGCTGTTAGAAACTCCCGCGACAAATCTACGATCGACGCGGAATATAGGAAGCTTTGCCACCTGAAGTAATAACAGTGCCGTAGCCACGTACGCCCGAAGACGCGTGCGCGAGCGCGTAATAATAATAATAATTGTGCGTACTTTTCTTGCAAAATTCCAAATTGGAACGCAAACAAAATTCTGTGTAAAAGATTTCGATGTAACGTACTTTTCCTTTGAAAATGAATATTTACGTGTCATCGCAGGCAGAAAAAAAAAGAGAGAGAGAGAGAGAGAGAGAGAAAACGAATAATCTTGTTGTAAAGTGATCGTTTGCTCTACGACAGCAAAAAAAACTTTTATTTTTGCTAAAAAAACCCTCTCTATATATTTCTCTCAAACAAGTAAATAATTTACTAGCAAAACTTTCGAGATAAAATACGTGCATTTTTAATTACATTAATTAGACAGTTTGCTACGACACTGGCTAGCTTCTTTACTTTACAGAACGACATTCTGTGTAACCGATCGCTTCTTAGAGAAACTTTCTTAGCGACTCCCGGAGAAGCACTAAAACGAATACCAGTCTCCACCCGGAATTTCAAGAGTGAGACATTTAGTACCTCTTAATACATTTTCCTCGCCAGCTGTAAGTTAATTGAATAATTCGTAGCCCACTTTTATCGCGGAACTCAAATGAGATTCACCAAACTTGCGCTCGTTGGATATATTGGCCTATTCACGAGGAAGAAAGAGAGAGAGAGAGAGACAGAGAGAGAGAGAGAGAGAGGAAAAAGTTATTATCAATGAAAAGTTTTCTTTCCCTCTTGCGATGCTGTTATCGTGAAAAATGTAATTTTCTATTCATGAATTTTAGACCCGAGCAAAGATGCGAAATATGTATGTACAAAACAGAAAATACACTCTCATTATAATACCCAATGCGTAATATTGTATCACGAGCACGTGGTAGAAAACATAATAATCCAGTACGAGATGTTTCAGTAACAAATATAAACACGCATATATGTTTTTTTAACGAGTTTTACGTTTTTTTTTTATTGTAAAAAGCAGAAAATATAATTAAGAATAATTGTGTGACACGCAAATTCTTTTTTTTTTAATTGTTAAAATATGTAAAGGACCATTTCTTATCCGGCGCAACAATCGTTCATTTACGATAAAATATTTTTTTTCTTTCCCTCTTGCGATGCTGTTATCTCGTGAAGAATATAATTTTCTATTCATGATTTTTAGACGCGGGCAAAATGTCTACAAAAGAGAAAATACACTCTCTCATTGTAATAATACATAATATTGTCACGAGCACGTGGTAGAAAATATAATAATCCAGTGCGAGATTTTTCAGTAACAAATAAACACGCATATATGTTTTTTTAACGAGTTTTACGTATTTTTTTTTATTGTAAAAAGTAAAAAATATAATTAAGAATAATTATGTGACACACAAATTCCCCTTGTTAAAATATGTAAAGGACAATTTCTTATTTGGCGTTCATCGATCACACTCACAATCAGTATGACATTGTGATTATAATAATCAAAGATTTTCTCATCTGGAGTTACGTACAAACGTGATACAATTACATCAAAAACAGTATTGAGACGCTAATCGATAAAAGCTTTTCGAAAGCAAAAAGTGGGAATATTGAAGCAGACAAAAAATAAATTTTAATTGCGACGTAGTATCGAAGATTAATCGCGTAATGATACATATTGGATTAAAGTACATTTATGTCGATTTTCGAAGCAAATGTGAAATAATGAAATTTTGCAATCAATCAGGATCACCTTTAATTCCACATCGATTAAGACATCGATAAGAAACGATAATTATGTAAAAAGAGACCTTCGATAATACAAATCTATCGGTTGTGAACAAAGCGAGCCATGTGTCTCTGACATGGACATACTTACACCTCGAGAGGATCTTTTCCTGATGAGGAAAGTGATTTTTTCGCGTCTCCATTTGAATATCTCTTGACTTCCCCTCCTGACGAGTGTTCGTGGAGAACGGGTAAATTCGTTGAGTCATCGCGCATCGTTATTTAAAAACTCTGCAATCACACAATAAGAAGACAATAGAAATTACATTAGCGATTCGCAATTGTAATCTTCGTATAATATATACGTACTTATATATATATATATATATTTAATCTTTTTCTTAATTAAATTTTTTATTTCCTAACGTTTATCTTTTGTCTCATTTTCTCAGCTCGCTTTTTTTCTACCACGCGAGAGAAATCCGCGCACAAAAAAAAAAGAAGAAACAAATTCTTTCCGTCATTCAAACAACACGTACGTTAAGATGAATAGAATTTGCGCCGAGAATCGAGGGCGCCGGAGAGTTCGCCACGTGTTACGGCACAAATAGCGCCTCTATATTTACTCCCGCCATTATTCACATTAATATCATATGTTTGCGCGCAGAAGTGCACAATCTAAACAATAATTAGACACCGCGCCGACCGGCGCGTTAATTAATCGATCGACCGCCACGGAGAGAGGGTGCTTTAATACCAACAACGACAGCGAATTCGCTCGACGTTACGCCCTATTAAAATCGTAAACGCTTCTTCCTCCTCCCGTATTTCCCACTTTCGCCCTCTTGTAAAAGGAAACGTCGATTCGCTTTTCCGATATGTCGAGTAAAGCGAGACTTTATCCGAGCCGGCGGATCGACGACTTCTCCGATATGCAAATGCGATATCGGCTTCGTGCCGTTAAGAGGAGAGAAACGGCGGCCCCCGCCCGATGAGGTGGGCAAGGAACGACGTTAAAGCTCATCCGGCCGGGGGCTTTTGAGCGCGCGATGAAAAGCGCGACCGAACAAGACTTCGTTAGATCGGTGAAAAACTATCTGACAAAGTGCGTTTTTCACGTGGTCCGTTTCCCGTAATTCGACCGACGGGACCGCGCTGATTACAAGGAGCGAACACGCGCGAACACGAGATCGCGCGTTCGACGATTTTCTCGATTTTCGTTTTGCTTCTCAGCCGCACATGAGTCGGTCTCGAATTTTTTCTTGTCTCGCGATTGCGTCGCGTGATTTTCCGAATCAGAGAGTCGCGCTTAATTATTCACGTTGCGCAGAAACGACGTGATTTTCATTTTATTGCCGCGTCTTATCTCCAATCTCACTTGGAGACATTCTCCTCTTATCTAACTTTGCCAAGTTCGTGTGGACCAACATTTGTACGCCCACATTTAGACATCGATCGCTTATATCATTTCGTATATCGAATAGATAAAATCTCTCTTTCTCTCTTAGACATAGAGCGCCATTAGTACTGCGTATTACCGTGTTATCGTCATTACAAATCGCGTTACAATTAAGGGGATCCTAAAGTGGATCTGTTTTATCGATAAAACTGAATTTTTTTGCGCACATTAATCTTTTTTTTGGCTGTGTGGATTGATAAATTCTTTTCTACAATTAAAGTACAATAAGGAACGCCCGGGACGTCCAAATTTATATAACAAAATTTTTTTAAAATGATTTTTAAACTTCAATTTTTATAATTTTGTTATATACATTTGGACGTCCCGGATTCCTTATTGTATGTACTTTAATTGTAGAAAAGGATTTATCAATCCACACAATCGAAAAAAAAAAGATTAATGTGCGCAAACAATTCAGTTTGATCTATAAAACAGACTTACTTTAGGATTCCTTTAAGAAGGTCGTGGACCTTCCTATTGTACCGATCGAACGAATAATTCGTATTTTAGATTGCATTTTGTATTTATTGCTCGGATAGAAAAACGGTTCTACAGAATGAAAGAAAATAATAAAATTAATGGCTGATACTTTTCAATATATCAAAAATTTAACAAAAATTTTTGAAGTTACAGTCACCTCTATTTTTAGTGTACTGGTATTTGAAGAGTTATGCATAAAAACCAAAAAATATCCGCCATAGACATAACATTGAAGAATGTAATAAGACTATTATAGATTACGATTTGGAACCCTACAATACACAAACAATCTATAATACGTTTAAATGTAACACAACCTCTTTTTACATTATGTATGTCCTTGTTTCTCTAACGCGACGCTCTATGGTCGATGTCACTTGTATCGGTAACAGTAGTCACGATATATGTAGACGCTCCAGGACTCTCTTAACACGTGAAACATGACTGAGTTATCTCGATCGGCGTTTGAAAATTAATCGGTAATGATTCTCCCAACGTTAGAAGAAAAATAGTTTTGTTTTCCCTAACTAAAGAAACGCGCGCGTTGTCTCTATATATTGAAACGTCGAGAGCATTTAAGTGTCCGCGCGCGCGCGAAAGAGGATAGCGATGTCAGTTTCAGATTATCCTATTTCACGCTAGAATTTCTCGATTTCATTTGTCTTCCGACTCTCAATAGACCGTCTGTGCTCGCGATCTAGCCTCTCGAAGGGGGCTTTTTTCTTTCGCAACCTGATTCTCGCGGAGGAAAAGTTTATAAAATTGTCCCCTCATTCCGGTTGATCTGCCACGACCGACTTATTGGCTGCGACACGATAAATTGTCTTCCCGCGCGGATGCGCGCCTTCTATTTTCTTCTCTCTCTTCGGAAGCCTCGCACGGGCAAAATTGATCGCCCGAGTTGCATCTCGCAGCGAGGCTTTGGCGCGAGACGCACGAAATTCAAAAATATAAATAGAAAGGACGTAAACAAATCGCAGTGTCGACGATCTTTGGCCGTTGAAAAGCCTCCTCCCCTCCCCCCAAGTCAAAAGAGGAGGCGACCGCGCAATATTCGCATTTTGACCGCGCGATCTCGCAGCTCGTAAATCATCGACGCGATCGCACAGGAAGTCGGGCGGAAGTGGCCGTCACCGAGATAGCGAGAACGCATTTGCCGCGTTTCGTCGCTCGGCAACGCGGTGCGCACAATGACGGCCCATTAATGACGGAAATATTATTGTCGCGCGTGAAAGAATGGACCGCAGACTCTCGGAATAAAGAAGTTTGCGCGGAAGCGCGAGCCACTCAGACGTTCGCAGAGTCGCTTGACTTTCTTCGATATAACGTCGTTATACGTATATAATAGTATACAGGACGGAATCGCAAAGCGGGGAAAGGAGAGTGCGACAAACACGGAGACTGCTCCCATCTCTCTCAGCGCTGCTGAAAAATCGCGGCTAATTGAAAAAATTGCGAAAGTTGCAAAAACTTCGGACCGATAGTCGTCGTCGTCGTCGTCGTCGTCGTCGTTGTCGTCGTCGCGCGCGCACGCGCGCATCGCCGCCCGCGCCTCCGAGGTGCACATCTTTCGCGGAACTCCATTAAGCTCGGAAACTAATTTTCCCGACCGACTTCTCGAGCGGGCGAGGAGGTCGCGCGTCCCGTAATCCTCCGCGGTCTCTGCGGTTTTCAAGACACGTGTCCAGAAAATCGACGATTTATTATTTTACGCGAGGATAGTTCGGATTAATTTTTGTTACGGCAGAAATTAGCAACATCTCTCGACTTTTCTTAAAAAAGAAAAATAATATATAAAGACTGTGATGTGTTTATATTTGCCACAACGTGTAAGTTATTCACGCGTTCATCTTAGGCAGTCCGAATATACATATATGCATCGAGTAGTAAATTTGACGGCCACAGGATAGCTCACGTTGGATATCTATAAATATTTTAGAACCATTTTCTGCCGGCAAAAGTTCGTCTCACTTGCGAAGCAAGCAAACACGTTATTTTTACGAACTGTCCGTTTTATATATATCCGTCCGCTGATATGTTTCCCTTATTGTATATATTCGATATATTCGACTTTTACGTATAAGTTTGATATCAAAATGCGAAGTTGCAAAACGCAAGAAAGCGTATGGTATTTTCTCGTTTGTGAGAACAAAAATTCGTCTTCTCTCTCTCTCTCTCTCTCTCTCTCTCTCTCTCTCTCTCTCTCTCTCTCTCTCTCTCTCTCTCTTTCTCTCCCGCTGATCTCAGTGTAATTAACACGACGTTCCGTCAGCGCGCCTCCGCTGCTTTGTGGGCCTTGGGGGTTCGTTAAGCTCGGCAAATTAATTTCCATCGTACTTTCCAACCAGACCGCAATTCTTGCCCGTGCGAATGCGCGCGTAGCGCGAAGTGGCGCCGCGCACGTAATACCGCGATTCACGAGCCGCGCGGTCTCGCATCCGTTTCGCCGGTCAATGCCCCCCAATGTTTCCCAAATGGAAAATGATGCAACGGGAGCGGAAACTACGCGAGTGCCAAGTCGCGGAGAAAGAAAACGCGACACGGGCTTATTCGGTCCGCACGTTTTCCGCATCTCTTTCACAAAGCGCATTAAATCCGACAAGTCAAAGCAAGTACTTTTGTACTTAGGGCGTGATATCATTGCGCGGATTACGTAAAAAAACGTAATTATAAAAATGCAGACGCGGATCTGTTTTTTTGATTAAATTTTTAGAAACCGCGAAAAACTGATTTTTTCTTTTTTTTTTTTTCGCAACAGTTTCGTACGCCGTTATAATTGCCACAAATTTTTAATCTTTGATGTCACAATTAGATATTAAATTAAATCTCTAATTTTAGTGAAAATAAAATTCCTACGCGAGATCGTAAAGTGGATTATATCCGGTTATAATGACTCGCGGGAAACATTATCAAGAGTTATAATCTGACGCCGAGTTATATATATGTATTCTTTCCCCTTCCGAGTAATAACAATATCTACGATCAAATAGTAGGCGATCGATTAAACGAGATAAGATTAGACTCGATTTGCCTCCTCGAGTTGCCTTCTCATAATGCAATAAAACGTAACTGCGGCTTGAACGCAAACAGTTTCAGCTTCCACGCTGGAAAGCCCGGAAACCTATCCGATTAATCAGCACGCCGATAACAAAGCTGACAAATTTTTCCTCAGAATTTTGTTTTCAATAAATAACACCACACACAGTATTCGAACTATGCAAGCTTGCAATTACATACTTATTGTATTATAATATATAATTTACATTTTTACACCGAAAGATGCGTGGTAATAGTGTAATTTTACGAAAGCCGAGAAAAGAGATAGATGGCGCTTTGCGATATATCGCCAATTAACCTAACCTAAGATTTGATAAGCGCGAACGGAAACTTTTTACGCGCGCGATCAGGAAAGAAGACTCCTGTGTCGAACTCCGTTAACAAATATCGAAACGCGGCGGTAAGTTTCGACCTTCTGCTTCGACCATAAGAAATAAATAATGCGAGTCGATGCACGGTTGACGCAACAGGCCCTAGCTACGTGGGTCGCTAATGACAACATGCGAAAAGATAATTAAATTGCCTAACTTAATCAGCTAATTTAATTTCTCGACTAAAATGAGAGACTGCGCTCTAATTCAATTTTTACGCGATGATCGCGCACACAAAGAAGAGCCAGCCTCAGTTCCGCGGGTGATTATTCGAAGCGACACTCGCGTGAAGAAAACTCTGCATGAAAAAAAAAAAAGATATATCTCGGGATATTTTATTTGACTCGTCCGAGTTTTCGTCGCGAGACGCGCGCCGAAAAAACTTCAGTGCTTTTCAAAATAACGAGATAAAACGGGGGCGGGAAAATTTGGTTTGTGCCAGCGGCGTTTCTTTCAGAAGCTAATCGATTCGTGGCCACCGTGGGACCATTTCGCAGGATCATCCCCCGCTAAGGCGAGACTTTTTCCGCCGGGGATTCGCGGAGTATCTCGATGTAACCTGCGAAAGGAACAACCGACTTTACCCCAGGAGACGGCCGCGCCTCGGAAATACGAGATGGAGAGAAAAGTCGTGGAACGAGTTCTCTTCTCAGTAGTTCTAACGCGCACAGGTCAGCCGTCGGATGCCGGAAAGCGCGGCGGTAAATTCCGCGAAAATCGATGAAAAGAGAGAGAGAGAGACATTCGAGAAGTAACATTCACGTGTCTATCTGAGGTATATCTCTCGCGTTCCGAGAGAAAAGCGATAGAAAATAAGTATGTACGTATTAGTATTTCGAATTGAAAAGTTTTATCAATTTTTTAAAATTCATGTAACACAAAATATAAAAGACCAAATAAAAGAGACACATTGATGAATAATATCTTCAATTGACAAGTGAACGTAGAAACATAAATTAACACGAATGGATGAGAGGTAGATTTACCTCTGATTATCTCTTAAGAGAGATTTTATTATTATCTTACAAAATTTTACTTCTTAATAATGGGAACGAAGATGCGACGACTATTGTAATTGCAATATTGAAATTAAAGCGCTTGCTTAACGAAGAGGATTAGAACGCGGCGCGTCTCGTCGGGTTCAACAAAGCTCAAAATCCTCGACCCGACACTCGCAACTAAGTATCCTTGTCGACCGTCCAATCCCGTTACGAGAGAGAGAGAGTTTCCAGTTTAATACTGTTACAAGAATCAACGTGAAACAGACGTATTCCGCAGAAATCTTCTCCGTTTCACACCATTAGTCTGAACGTTATCTTTATAGGACATCGGACATCGGAGTTTTCTCTGGTAATTTCGGGAAACCTGCTTCGCCAAAGACATTACAGCGATAGCGAGAAAATAGAGACAAAGTTTGCGTAATGTTTCCAAAAAAAAAAAAAACTATTTTTACCGAAAGAAACTGTATTGTTTTACGGGTAAAACACAAAAGATGTGATATAAAAGTAACTTTTATAAGATTTTTTTTTTTTTTTTTTTGAGTTGATATGACGAAGCACATTACAAGTCGCTTAATTGAGAAGATGTGAGTGCTCGAAACGACATACTATCAATTTTACGAAAGAAGACAATTGCGCGTTGGCTGAGAGCTCGGTATCAGCCGTTATCGTGACTCTTTGCGTAAGATCACAGTTAACAAAGATTACGATCTGAATGTGTGCGACTCGATTGATGCAATCATCGGAGAAAACATCGGGCTGCAAAAAAATGGAAAAATTGCAACACCAAGTGTAACAATTACTCACTCTTTCTTCTTTATTACTTAATAATGTGTAATAAATCTGAGCAGAGCTTTTTTCTTTTTTTTTTTTTTTATTATTTATATTATATTAAATACAATTAAGATGCTGATAATTTATATTTATGCAAGTTCGCAGAAGTGCACCGCAGGAATTCTGATTGGTGCGGAATCAAGTTAAAGCGACCGTATTCATCTTTCTCATTCGACTGCAAATACCCGCGTGTCAATCGCAACGTTATATATAAACCGGCTTCGTAGATATCCTATCGTCAAATGTCAAAATTTATTTATCGAATGTTGAAATTGTCGCTTTTTTCGATAACGCTTGTCGTACAATACAAAAACTACATATACATGTATATACAAGTATGTACGCGCGCAATCGATGATTCTGCTATTTTTATTTGCCATACCGGCGAATAAATATTTGACATACCGTGTGCGCCAATGCACCCTCGTGTTCGGAAATGTATTCGAAATCGCGAAAAATGCAGATATCTCTCTCTCTTTCTCTCAATGTGCATCTTGCAACAGATCAAAGTTAAAAGACTCTTCGGTACCTCTTTAACCTTTAGACCGCTGGGATTTTAAAATCCACACAATCATAGATATAGTTTCCTTATAAAGCCCTATAATAATCCATGTGTCTACTATACATTGGTCAATATGTACGAGTCATCGCGTGACGCCATATGGCATCATACCGGCAAAGTACTGGAGCGAAAAATAAAAAACTTTTTTAATTCACAAAATGAAAGCTTATGGGGGTTTTTGATGTTGATTACATTTTTTTCGGTCAAAATCACGAAAATCTGTATGTATGATCATATACATGTATATATGTATATATATTATATATATATGTATAATAAAATTTTTTGTAAATTTTTTAATTTTTTAAATTTTAGTATTTTACTAATTTTTTTTTGTTATTTTATTCTTTTATATGTATTTATATTTGGTATTTATTGTTTTATATTACTATACACGTATAGTGGTAAACAATTTTGTTGATATCGAGATAGATATGTATTATTTCGAAAAAAAACTCGCATTAATATATAGATATGCATGCATATGAGCACATAAATAGAATTTTGAAGTAACTTACACATGTACGCAAACAAAAAATCAAAAACTATACACTTTATTTGATGACGCCAAATGGCCTCATACCGGCGGTCTAAAGGTTAAGAAGATGCTGGACAGGCGAGTGACCTTGGATTTCGACGGCTCGGCCGCTGTCGTCTATCGGGTAGGTGGCGCCATCTCTCGGGACCGAGTCG